>CAAE01015003.1:693421-779530 GCA_000180735.1 Tetraodon nigroviridis
TGGATATATATTTAAATTAGTGTGTGTGAAAATAAATTTGTGTTTGTTGTTTTGAGGTTAGTTGTTATTGTATTTAGATAATGTTGATTTTTAGAAGTAAGTTATTTTTTGTTAATATTTGAATTATGAGGATGGTTATTGAAAGAGGTTTATGTTATTATAATTGTTATTATAGTTTATTTTTAGTATTATATATGAATGTTTTTTTATTGTTATTTGGGTTGAAAATTTGATATGGATAAATAAGCAAGCAATGGGCCCCCCCAATACGTCTCAAGACACGTGGATGATGGATCGGGGAAGGCACACGTGTCTTGCAGGGTGAACCTGCAGCCGCCTCCCATTGGCTGCCGGGTGGCTGATGGGCGCAGACACCCCGCCGGTGGCAGGACGGCGCTGCGTGCGTGCGTGCGTGCGTGCGCGGAAAACACACGCGTCCGAGCGTCGAGAGAGAAGCCGGAGGCGCTGAGCGCGGTGCTGGACGGCGTCGCCCCTCCTCGCTCTGCTGTGAAGCCCGGGACGATGGCAAGTCTGCAGCGGTCGGCAGCCTGAATCCGCCGGAGGACGCAGAATGTTGGTGGCGCGCGTCTCCGTTACGCACGACGACCGGATATCAGATCACTGAGGATCCCGAGTCCCGATCGGCCATCTCTGCAGCTTCTCACGCGTTACCATGAACCGCTGGAATGTAGCTGCCCTCCACGCGTAGCACCTCCGCCTTCCAGCCCGAAAACCAGCGCCCAGACCCGGCGGAGACATGGCTCGGCTGCTCGTCGCGGTCAACTCCGTCATCCTGTTGCTTTTTGGCAGCGACATGTTCTTAGTGGGAGCCAGTGAGTATCAGCGGAATACGCGGATTTATGCGTCTATTCAAATCAATAAATAAATAAATAAAACAGACCCACGTTTGTTCACCGGTTAGGATATTTTTTGCGCAGTAGATCATCCAGAAACGCGCCATCTGTCATTTACAGAAACTTTTATGCAATTTAAATCCAAATCTCCGAGTGATAAATGGTGTTTCTAAACGGTGTCACCTTATATATTTGCAATTTTTTAAAAAAAATTGAGCTTCCACTGGAATGGCTCTGTCGTCGCCACCACTGATCATGGGTGGCTTCTGACAGCCATGAGGCAGGAGGGAGCTCACCTGTGGAGAACAGGCTTGTGGCAAAATGATGGTTTGTGCGAGCTGGAAATCTCCTGCCTCTGTTGCACACCGGCGAATGCCTGATCCTGATCTCTCCATCCACCTGTCCTCCTCGGCCAGGTCCTCTCCGAACCCTCCCAGGGGAAACGAGTCCTACAGGAGCATCTCTGATCTGAGCGGAGAAGCTGCTGAACACGGCCGACACAAATATGACTGGCAAAGGCAATAAGAGAACCCAGGAGGATTACTGGAATTTAAGCTTCTGTGGCCGATAATCAGCAGATGAAGTGTTGTTCCTCTCCTCCACTGAGCTACAGACAGGATCGGATAAACTGTCGCATCTCTCAAAAATGCGCTTTTACTGGTCCAACCAGGATCTGCCAAACAGAAAGAGCAGAAGCTCACAAATTATGTAGGAGAATTTTCAGCCTTTTGGCCTAGATAAAAGCAAACCCATCGCATCAAAACAAGATTCCGCAAGAAGGCGTTCCGTGTCACGCAAACGGAACGGCGTCAGGAAGGTGTCGGGCAGGGGATGACATAAGGGCCGCCGTTGCTGTGTACCTGTGTGGTGAGCAGGCTGCTGCACGGACAGCTCACAGGTCCTTTATCTGTGCACCTAAAAGGTGACTCCATCTGCCAGGATGCTCAAGATCAAAGCAGATACCAAATAAATGCACCCCCCCCACATTTCCCCCCGCTACCATCGACCCAGTCAGAGATTATTTGGATTCACAGATGAAAGGAGACATCTTGATGAAAGGCCGCAAACAGGAGGCTGAGTGCGCCGCAAACAGCTCGCGCACGGCAATTTACCTGCAGCAATCTCCCGTGCGCCGCAGACATTCAGAGCCGTCCCGATCCACTCGGGAGGCGGGGGGAGCGTTTTGTGGGCTGAATGGGCACGCCAACAAACGCCATGGCTGTCGTTAGAAGTTATTAGCTCTGTGAAATGTCAGTGACTGTAATATCCCACGAGGGAGCGGAGCTTTATTAGCGATAGCACATGATCACATTACAAACCCAACGACTTGGAGATGATTGAGACTGAAATGTGGGAAAGCCGCTGCAGAAAGTATACGCAAAACAGATGACGGTATCCCTTATTGTAGGTCGTTACTGGTACGTTAGGTTAGACGCTTGCACTGAGATGATTTCTGCGTTATTGTCTCCATATTTGCCCACAAAGCTCCTCTCTAATCTTGTGGATGGACAGCATCAGCAACCAGCACGGCGCACTGGTGGGTCATAAATCTGGTTACATTACGCTTGTGCTTGGCCAGCACATATAGAGGACAGAAAACAGCGCGTCACAGCCATGATTTCAAACTGGGCTCTGGTCCACGTGTCTCGTCAGGGCCTCCGGCGCCACCGGAGGGGCCGGAGCGCTCGGCCTCGCTCCTGCGCCATGACTCATCCTGACACCCCGAGAGGGTTCTCGCCGTTTGTTTGCACTGACGGGTGGCCTTCGGCGGCGGTGACCTGTAGCCCTCCAGAACATCTTGCTTAACAGGTTTTGGCGGAACGCGTCGGGCCGGTAATATGAAAGCGGCACGTTGAGCTGTGGAGACGCCAGACGGGAGGAAACGCTGAAAGCAGCGTTAGCATCGGGGAAATAAGGGTTGGTACAGTACATTTTTAGACCAAAACAGGTCATAATTTGCAGTTTCCTGCGACCAACCAGTCAAGGTCGACTCACACGTTCACGTGTGATGAATCATAGACGTCCTCATCCCTTTTATGATAAATCAAGGTTAGCGGCTGCTTTTGTGGCCCACTTGTTGCTGCTCTTAGCTCAAAGGGACAGCCATTCGTAACGCCGCAGCTGATTCCGAAGGTCGCCGCAGGACATGGACACCGGTTTCAGGTGTGTCAGTGCCAAAGCGAAAGAACGATTTGTTTGAAGGATTGGTCAGAGCCCAGATGTGACTAAGAATCAATTAGAAGAAGAAAAAGAAGAAAAAAAAAAAAAAGCATTAGCGCAGCAATCAGTGGACAACGCCAAAGCACAAGGGCACGCAAATCGTTATAGTAAAGATTTGTGCGGCTAATCGCGGACAAGGACACTTCGCCACATCCTCCCTTTTAACCTGCTGCATCGTTACAGTGGCCACTTCCATAAAATAAGCTGCTTAGGAAAAGGATAAATTTAGACGTGTCGAACCCCTGAACTTCGTTACAGCGATGACGTTAACAGTAAAGCCCACTTCCGAAAGACACCTCTGGAGAGGAGAGAAAGAGCCAGAAAAAGAGAGAGATGGGCTTGGGACGTGCTGGTTGTCCTGGGGATGAGACGTGTGGCGGTTCGAGCGGCTAGCAGAGATAAAAGGGCAGATGCTGCCAGATAAGAGGAGAGGAATGTAAAAAAATAGCCAAATGTCAGAGAGAATGTTTGATTGCATCATTTTGACTTTCTTTGAGCCAAAACAGTCCTTTAGGTCTTCGTAGTGCAGGACAGAGGACAAACCTGTCTGCTTCCTTGCAGTTAGGACTCTTTTTTGATTATTACTCAGTGCCAGTCATTGTGGACAGGGGCCCTGCGGCCCTTCCTCAACAACACGAAAAGCCCCTCAGACCCACATTAAGCTTTAAAACCCAGAGAATCACCTGACTGTAAAAACACTATTGCCACTTTGTGTTCGTGTCCCTCAGGAGAGGTGGAAAAAAACCCATCTGTAAAGTGACAACGTGAAGAAAGGTCCCTGTGAGGGACAGGACAGGACATGGACACTATTCCATTCAGTTTAACACACAAGGCTGCTCAGAGAGAAACAAGACAGGCGGTTTTGGTTTCTAACGGCAGCCAAATATTGTACGAATGATACAATATACATGATACAAATGCCTAATTAGGGAATAGTTAAAATCATAATATGAAACTCAGGTTCAGCATATTATTATCGGTATTCAGTCAATTTGATCTCATTCTGGAGCGGTTTTGTTAAAACCACAATCATAAAACCATGAAGGTCACTTAGGAACAACTGATGCCCTGTTTCCATAGATACCACATCCAGTCCAGGTTTACTCATGAAGCGCTCCTCAGATAAGCAGCTGCTGCACATTGGAAAGCCTCAACCAGGAGGTAAAAGTTTGGGTGCTTCCTGGGGACAAATGGAAGCTTGTCGGACCACAGTGACCTTGGAGACAAAACTGAAGGCAGAGCGATAATCCTGGATTTTCTTCAGGATTATTTGGTTTTTTTAAAAAAAGAGATGAAAAGAAGGTTTTCTGAGAATTGTCCGATTTACGGGACATCTCTTCTCTGTGTGCCTCGTCCAGACCGACCGCCTGCTCCGGTCAACGTGTCCGTCATGCACCTGAGGGCCGACTCTGCCACCGTGTCCTGGGAGGTCCCAGAAGGAGACGTTATAATTGGCTTCTCCATCTTACAACAGGTGAGAGCTAAAATCTTTATGTAACACAGGGGGGCCGTTAGCAGGTTTGCGCCAACATCATTTTATTTTGTGCCGCTGAGCCTTCATCCCTGGTGGAACCGTCACGCTGATTCCCACCGGTGGGTGGAATAATTAAGTGCAGCTGGAATCCATTTTCAGCCCCGGAACATTCTGGGATCTAAAGCACACACATCTTTTTCTGGAGAAAGAAATGATAAAATATGACTGAGGGGTGACGGAGGAGCGTGGCCGAGGTCAGCCAACACCTGAATGTGCATCACAGATGTGTATCGGCTCATGTAACCAAGATCAGGTTCCCACCCCTGTCCCCCTTTGCTTAGCAAGCGGAGTCTTTCTTTCAAGCAGACAGCTTGAATTAAACTTGGCACCGTCGGTCTGTCAAGAGAAAACAAGGCAGCTGTGGGAACGCGCCGAGCCATGCCAAGCTGCCAAACAGCATTTTTCAAACGGGAACAAAAATCCAAAGGCTTGAGAGAGAAAAATAATTAACGCCAACACCGCTCACTGCTGTAATTGTGTTTATGCTAACGTTATGCAATGATTTATGTCTGCTGTCGAGCGACGCGCCTGGCGTGGCTGTAGCCGCCGACGCCACTCTTGTCTTGGTGTCGTGCAGCTGAATTTAAATGTATTTATGTGTTTATTGAACAAATCCAATAAACTTAGCTAGCGGCAGCTGCAGCTGTAGGCAACTGATCTGTTCTGGACGGCCGGACAGCTGTGCTCCCGTCTCATCTGTTGGGATTAATTAGGCTGCTGCATTTTAATTGCTCTTAATTCATTACATGCAGCAGGCGTGAGACAGCCCCTGGATCCCGGGGTGGGGATTTGTGGAGCCTTTAGTGTTTCCCATTGCTTTTCTCAGAGACAAGAGGGACACACGCAACGTTTCATCCGGGAAGTCAACACCACCAGCCGCTCCTGCGTCCTCTGGGACCTGGAGGAGGAGACCGACTACATCATCCAGGTTCAGTCCATCGGCCTCTACGGGGAGAGCCAAGCCAGCAAGAAGGTCCACTTCCGAACCCTCAAGAAGTCTGACCGCTTCCCCTCCAACAGCTCCAACCAAGGTACACCTTTATTTAGTTGTTGAAAAGTGGCCCCATGACACCACCAGCTCCAAATGACACAAATGGGCTGTGAGCAGACGCAGGAATGAAGCTGCAGTTTGTGTTGAATCGGTTATATAAGAACATGAAGCTGCCACCAGCCTCCTCCCAGAGGTGCAGGTGGAAAGAACCCATTATAGATGCTTTTCTGGCAGTTGCGCCACAGATTTTGTTTTTTACGGAATGCTTTTAAGCACTCTTGCAGCGAAAGCCGAAGGGGCCAGAGTTGCAGGTAACCCGGAACCTCCCCTCGCAGCTCCTCCCTGAGGAGGCTCCGTGTGCCGCTCGGAGTTTTAGCTTCTCCCAGACACCCATTTATTATTGACAGATTCCTCAAGCGAGGCTGCAGGCAGCCTCCTCAGAATTTGAGCAGCTCTATATAAGTCTGGGGTTAGGCCAATCAGGATTCTCTAACTCGCTCTGAAACACTTGACATTCGCTCTCTGGGCTGCTGAAAATATGAACCTCTCTCTTTTTTTGAGACATAATCGGGAAACAGTGAAATCTGTCCAAAGAGAGGAGGTTTAGTAAAAGCCCCCACTATCTCCTGGGGCCCGCTGGTGACGATTGATTTCTGTCACGCTGAGATGTTTTTTAGGACATTTATTTAGAGGTTTGATTTAAATTCCTAAATCGATCACGACTGAAGAGGCTCCAAAAATAAATATGCCTCTCTGCTCCCCATTAGGCCAACGTAGGTAGCAGCATTACGCTAATGGGTTGTTGCTTCACATAAAGTCCTACATTTGAAGAAAGTTAGCGGCTAGATCTGAACAAAATGCTGAGCACGTAAAGTCCGAGGGCCAGTGGCTTCTTTTTCAGGGCTCATGAAAAGATGCAACATAAATCAGGACCGGACGGCACCGTCCAAGTGGGTCAGAGGAGCGGCCCCTCTGATGGAGCCTTTGGAAGCGCTGGCGGAAGCCGTGCCAGCTTTCCATAAATCCAGCCCCAACGCTGCTGACTGCCCGTTGCCCCGGTTTCAAGGGCCAGTTTTCTTTGTTCCAACCAATCAAGCACACAAAGTTTGACCAACCAGCTGTCTGTAGACTTGTTTAGCTGATTCAATGAGCGCAGTCTTGTGTGCTGTTGAATTAGAAATACATCGAAAAACCAGTGAATTAGGAGCTGGGTTAACGTATTGACATTTAGAGCGACGCCAACCTCAAACGGCAAACACACCCGGTGAAAGAACCTCTGCAGCGCCTCCTCCTCCTTCAGCAGCTAAAAGCATCTACATGCGACGTCCTTTGTGCTGCAGTAGGCACTCGTCATTGTTCCCTAAAAGCTCCCTGGCTTTATTTAGCAAAAGGCAGCACACAGGGCCTTTGTCAGTCAGGCAGGTTCTATTGAGAAGAAATCAATGGCGGGCCCCTAACAGACGTCCCCACGCAGGACAGGCCTCCTTTTAAAGTGATCAATACTCTCCTTTTTTGTGCTTAATGTGATTTTCTTTAATAATATGATTAGTGCCCATACCGCTACGCTACCAGAGCAGATTCAAAATCCATCTGTGTCGTTTGAAGCGTTCCTTGGCAGGAACCGCGTGGCCCAAGTTAAAGCAGCAGCAGAATTTTAATGTCTCCCTTTAAAGTCAATTATCGAAAAGAAAGCTTTTAACGTACACGTGCGTTTCCCGACCTTCCAAAAGTAGTTTCACTATTCCATTAGTGCTCCATTTATTATAGAAACGTCTCCGTGTGCATGTTTATGACGATAAAGTCCAGAATATGACAGGGAACGCTGCACAAAACAGCTGTTGCTACAGAATAGAGTCACCTGTCGCCACCAAAGTGAAGCGGCGGCGCGGGCTACACTCTCGTCTTCTGCCTACAGCCTGACGAGCCGTCAGATTTAATTATAGATTGAGATGTGATGCAAAAGCTCAAGTGTTTCCCAACAAAGCCTGTTTGTGCTCGCCAAAAATCTCTTCACCTTTACATAGTCAAGCTATTTCACAATTATTACAGAAATGGAGTCCAAAAACTAAACAACAATAGATCTGCAGCATGAGAGAGATTATTTTTCAAATCTTGTTCAGTATTTTAACATTATTTTAAAAAAAATGTTACGGATTATAAAACGCCAAAGAGAACTTGGATTTCTTTAGCTTTGGGAATTTGTTTTTCCCAAGCTGCAATATTCTGCTTCCCTCTGCTCTGGAACGTAAACTGGAGGGCAGCACAGACCTTAGCGGAGCACGAGGCTGCACATTCTATTAAATATGTATGATCCAGCTGGAGTCATCTGGAATCTGCCTTCAGCCCTTCTGTGGTGTGAAACCATCAGAAACCCTGTACATCAGCTGCTGCTGCTGCTGCAGGGAAACTCCGGAAGATTTTCCTTCCATTAGGGGACAGGTTAACTCCAGCGTTTGAAGCGGGCGCTGGAGAGGAAGGAATGAGTCCTGTTTTAGCTAAACGTCATCTGAGGGGAATAAAATACCGACCTAACCTTTCAAAAGTGGTACAGGACGTGACGCTCCGTCCTGAGCGTAGAGGCGCCGACCCGACAATCAAGGCGAAGCTGCCACATCGGCTCGGCAGACGCGGCCGGCGAGGCCCAGATTCGACAGGCGGCCTTTCCAAGAAAACTGCCCTGTAAAGAGCGCTGACTGTCTGCAAACTGAGGACATTTTCTTGACGTGATCCAAAACAGGCAATTGGGCAGAGTGCTGCTCTGGAAGGGTTCCATCCGCGCGTGTGTGAAAGGATGGTTTGGAGAGTGGAAACGGGCCCCTAGTCAATCCAATAAGGGGGGATTTAATGACTCAGGATTGATACATGGTGGCCTCGTGCCCGACAGATATTAACTTTGCTACAGTTTTTTTGTGAAGAGGAAGAGCGGCTTCATACCCGCACCCCAGCAACACGGTTACAGGGCCAGTTTGGGACAAACCTACGAGGAGTAACGTTGTGTTTCTTCTAGATGACCCCGCCGTGCAGGGCCTGGACAAGTCCCGACACCTACAGACGGGAGAGATGATCATAATCGTGGTGGTCTTGGTCATGTGGGCAGGTAGGCCTCAACTGAAGAAATCATGGCCGGTAGTATTCTAAAAAAACTGCCCAACAAGCTGAAATATAATTAGACCTGTCTAGAAGATCTACAGCAACAATCATCAGCCGTAGGGATGCAGACTGATGGTGCACGGCCAAAAGCGGCTTCACGCAACAGCTTGTCTTTTAGCCGTCAATATATCGACGCGTCAATCAATAAGGCACTTATAAACAAGGTAGCGACGGAGCGGAGGAGCTCATTACATGGACGTTACAACCTCAGAAGCACAGCACACACGCACGTGGATGTAAATTCAGAGAGCGATGACACACGCGGCCCTTCTGAGCGCCTGCCTCCCGCGAGAAGTGAAATGGTGCATATCAGAGAGGCTGCCAGGAGCGGGCTTTCCCACCCCCGAGCCCGGAGTGAGATGTTAAATAATACTGATGAGAGCAGTGACACGTGGGCTCCGAGGTGTCGGAGCACAGGCGTGAAAACACCAAGTGCGAGATGTACAAATAAGCCGCAGATCATTCAGGAGGGTTCCATTTTCTGCGTATTAGCATCACCACGCCATCGCTGCACACCTCCTGAATATTTAACCAGGCTCCCTCGTTCAAGAGCCATCTGGCAGAGCGGGAGAATGTCTGAGTTTGAGCTTACAGCTAACAGTCAGCCACCCACCCACCACCTCTGGGAGAAGGCTTCCATTATCCACCCTTTCAGATGGAGAGCGCTGATGTGTGTGAGTGACAGCTGCCGCCTCGCGACTGAACACCCATCTCTCGCATCGCTCCCCGCAGCGGTGATTGCCCTCTTCTGCCGCCAGTATGACATCATCAAGGACAACGACTCCAGCAACAATAAGGAGAAGGCCAAGCCGATGTCTGAGAGGAGCACGCCGGAGCACCACAGCGGAGGCGGCCTGCTAAGGAGCAAGGTGAGCAGAGCAGATCAGTGTCTCAGGTTCCACCTTCACGGCAGCCATTTTGACCTTGCTCGGGTGAGAATGTCTGAGGAGAACGGGGAGAGGGGTTCACGACCGAGCCGCTGACGTGGCTCCTGAATGTGCGGACGATACCATCTACCAGGGAGCGGAAAGATAACCGCTGTCGTCGCTCAATAACGTGGTGGAGTCTATGGTCGGGGTCATCTGCTTTGGAGTGTGTTTGTTAGGAATGTTTTAAAGGAGTTTCCATCTCTTTTTCTGCTGCAGTATCATCCATCAGTGCCATCACAGTCAACATCATCGAGGTGTGAGAAGCCCACGGTGTTTTTGACTCTTCAACGAGGAGAACAAACGTTACCGTGTCTGTGGGTCATCGTCAGTGAAAGGCCGTGTTATTTTAGACACACGTGCATGCACGTACGCAGTAACTGTAGGAAAACGCCAAACTAAAGTATATTAGCAACATGTTAACCCATGTGGCCAGGTGCTTGGTCTGTTACTGCAATACAGGACCCAGCGTCTCATCTCGGGGAGGACTGAACCCATGACGTTCAACACAAATCCTTTCTTTTAAATATTAGCATGTCACCACCATCACCTGCTCGAAGTAAGACAACTCTAAATCAACCGACAGACGATGTCACTATATCCTCCGATCACATGTGCATTTACATTTCTAACTGTAATATTTTATAACTGCTGAATTATAACGCCATTTTCTGGGTATTTTTCATATGTCGCACATCTGCGTTGGTTCACAAAGTGCATGCATGTCACCTGCCTGTAGTCTAGCATTTGATGTGTGTTGTCGGTCAGACCACCACGGTTGCAGTACTGTGAGAGCGTTCACCTCTATATTAACTGCTTTTAGAAGAAGATAGCCAACTTTTGTCAGTAGAGCCTGTATATTTCCTGAAAGTGTAAAATAAACCTTCTATTAAAACTCACCCAGAGTTCGGTTCACTCCTTTTACCACATTTTTCCACCCTTATTCTTCAATTCAGGAGGTTTTATAAAAAGAAAAAGTGCAGCCGATCCCACGTGCCCCCTCTCCATCCTCTTCTGTCACCAGTTTCTGCTTCTCCTCCGCAGCCAAGCAGCAGACAGGATGATCTGCTGCAGCAGAACAAATTCAATAGACTCTTTCATCCGCCCTCTGAACCACAAGGTTCCAAATCAAAGAAAAGGATAATTAGAGAAGCACCAAAAAGGGGGATTATTAACTAATATTACACCTCCCATCACTGTGAGTCAGGGACTATTATTTTAAGCTTTGGCCCCAACTTCTGCATATTTCTGAGCCCATAAGCATCTATAAATACAGATTCATAAACACCGACTGTGTGCAGCACCTGGTCTCATGGCTCCATGGGCAGCAATATTCTTTACATTCTACTTTTTTATGAGTGGTGGAGCAGAACTAGAACACCTGACATTCAAAGGAAGGTCCCAGAGGTGTTTGTCCTGCTCCTGCTGCACGTGAAAGTGGCTCACCGAGTTCGTGCAAACGGCGGCACGAGGTGGCTACATGTGATTGATCTGCTGTTAGAGCTGGGATTACGTTAGCGGCGGCGGCGGGTCGTCACCCCCAAAGAGCCCCCTCGGCAGCAGCTCTTAAAAGATTGGAGCCTCGGTGGGCCCCTCTCTGCCTGCTCTCTGCCTGATGCAACCATTAGTAATGCAACATTAAACCATCGGGGGCCCAAACCCGTTCAGAATCGCAGCAAATTACCAATTAGCCATTAATGAGACAGTTAAGGATATCCACTGATCCCAGGTCAGAGCGGAACAACTAAGAGTCCCTTTACTGGGTGTAATTAAATGTGTTGAGGCCTGAGTGTTTAACATTCTCCTCTCACTCCGACAACAAAGTGTCTGTTTTGCAGAGATGATTTTTTTTCAGTGTGTACAAAGGCTTTTATTGAGCACAGGTAGCAAACCGCCACAGTTTCCAAATAATATACAATTTTCTGCACATCAGGTACTTTACACACGAATGACTGTCATGGTACCGTCGTCACGCTGATTGCATAGATAGAAAATAAGCACCTTGGTTGGAAAAAGGAGCTTGTGTAAACACCAGGCGCCTGTTTGGGGAAGGAGACGCCGGCCTGACGGCGTGTTTGAAGAGCCTTTTCTACCGACTCTGAATGGCTCCTGGCCCCCAACCTCTGCAGGCTGATTTGTATTCTGCACACTCCAAACTCGTATTGGCACCCCATACCTGCCAGCCCCCCTCCCCTGCTCCCGAGCTGGATGCTGCACCCGGAGCATCATCCAGAGCCACAGCAGCTGCACGAACACTCCTCCTTGGTCGGTTACTGTATCCTGAGAAGGAATCGGGGAAAACAGGCAGAAAAGGGTCTGCAGGCCTGTTTGTGAGGACGCTGACCTTCAGAGATGCAGACGGAGGCGCGCTGGGCGGTTATTCATCACAGACAGACAGCAGCGTAAACGCGCCGGAGCTGCGCTTTCAGCCTGAAACGTGCAATTAGGCTTCTTGATAGGCCTCCAATTATTCTGCAGTGGGTGTCATGACAACAACAGAGACCTCCCCCCCCGCGACTTTCCCTCCGTCGCCGACACAATGACTATCAGTCCAGATGCCGTAAATCCAGATCCGCACTTTCAGCTCAGGACAGAAGGGACGGACCCCCAGGACGTCCACCATGCAGATCAAAGCAACAAAGGCAGTAATAACGTGTCAGACTACATCTGTACAAAGCTTCTAAGCTACTGGGAAAAAGACAATAAGAGTGATCAGAAAAAACAGCCTCCACTCCATCAGCCCTGGAACATTAAATAATTATTCGTTCGCCAGAAACCGTCCACAGTAGCGAGGCTGGAAAAATCCAGCTCTGCAAGTTTTTGCTCTCCGCCATCAAACCCCACGAAACATAAGACCGGGTCATCAGCTCAAGTCAGAATAAAACAGAAAGCACTTTCCTTGGTTATAAAAAACCCAAAAAACAGCAGTATTGTAAGACACTGATGGAGTCCTTTGTTCTATTCGCGTGTCCACAAGATGATGAAATGTGTCAAATTAGAAACGAAATCCTTTTGACACGTTTATGATGTACTTTCCCAATTACTGGACAAAGTGTCTTTTTCTTATGCTGACTCACAAGAAACCTGCCATCACGGATCCTCCGAATGCAGCTCAGTGACAAACTAGGATGTCGGAACAGTCCACGTGCACGCAGAGACGCAGCGTCCTGAGCTGCAAACGCTGTGGCCGGCGTCTTTTATTAAAGAAGTGAGTCGGTTCTGCGTCTTCTTGCTCTTCAATTTCTCACTGTGATCTACATTTCGGTGAGAGCTTGTGTGTGTTTTCAGGTACATGCTGTAGTTGTGAGCGTTGGGGTTATGGTGTGGTGCCTGGTGTGATGTCTGAGAGTCCTCAGTAGAGCTGTGTGTCTCCGGGCAGCCTCAGATTCCCCGCTCCTCTAAAACCAGGCTGTTCCTCCTGCAGAAGCGTTTGTTTTCGGTTGACCGGCTCATTCGAGCGTTGCTGGGACTCGCTGGTGGCGATGGAGACGGACGCTCCTCCACACTCACAGCTGCATGCTCAGAGGCGGGTTGGGAGCGGGGCTGGGCCAGTCTGACAGAGACAGACACAACCAGACGCTTTATTTTTCCTGACTCAGACGTTTCCATCCAGAGTTTGAACAGGAGGACATGCAGAGGACGTCTGAGGCGGACGTCAGCGTTACAGTATCATGTCAATGGTTCATGCAGTTTCCATTAGAAACGCACCAAACAAATGAAAACACATGAGAGCTGCATTATGTTTCACTGGACATGCACTTGAAATGAGAAAAAGGTCTGCGTGGGGCAGCTGTGGAAAGGTTCAAGGTTCTTCTCTGAAAGAAAGGAGATGGAGAGCGACTGGACGGCGATGTCACTTACCCGCGTCCATCTCCTCTACTTCCATGTTGCTGCGTGTCAAGGAGAAGACAGAGGACAGAATGAGAGAGCGTCTCAGAGCGGAGCGAAGGTTAAGACGAGCCCAGGTCCCAGAGAGCCGTCCCAGCCGACAGCAGGGACCCAACGCGTTCGGACGGGGTTTAATTGGTTGCATAACCGTCATTTTAACTCCAAGGTCAGAGAATTTAATTAAACTCTGCTCAACTCTGGCTGACGTGTCCACAGCGACGAGCTGAGCGTTAAACTGCAGCATTTCACCGTTTGGGAGCAGGGCGGATTCTGAAATGCTCTTCATTTCCAACATCTGCAGCAGCTGGCTCCTTTCCACTGTTCTGTTCCCACCACCACCAGGAAGTTGATGCCTTCCCCCTTTTTTTTTCCCTCCCCAGAGTTAAGCTGCAAAATCCTCAGAAAGCTTTTGTTACCCTGCAGACTGTGGGTGTTTGGACTGTGATCAGGAGAACACTCTGTGGGGATCAGGATGAAACAAGCGTCTGGATCTCTCCCGGGATCACGTCTGTCTTTCCCAGAGAACACAAACGGCGTCCGTGGACGTGTGGCTGACATTTAGATCGTTTGTCTTGTGTTGTCTGGCGGCAGCCTTGACATTGCATTAGTGCGCCCTCATGGCCGAGCCCGACGTGCTTCCTGACCTCTTCAAAGGCCACCTCCGACCACGCTTCCTCTGGCTTCAACGCCTCCCCCTCCATCTGGCTTCAGGAACTCAGTCTTTTCCTCCTGTGGTCGGCCTCTCTGATCCCCCGTTCTCTCTTCTCCCCTGGACAGTTTGCACATCAGCAGCCTTTGAATCAAAGCTCCGCCTCTCATTCCGCCTTTCTATTAAATCAAAGGCTGTCATGCTCAAGCACAACAAACACATCTATTAGCTGCTGGCAACAAGTTAATGAGCTGCACTGCTCCGTGGATGAAATGTAGAGCTCAACGAGGCGGGCACAGACGTACCAGCGGCTCCTATCAGACACTAAAAAGCCTCCGAGGGCTCTCGTTTGGCCAGCGGTCCTGGTGCTTCACTGGGCACTGAGGAGAGTTATCAAAAACCTCTGAGGATGTTTGAGCTCCAGGATGGTGTGAAGAGTACCAGAGCCAGCAAATATCCAGTCTTTTCCCTCTCAGGAAGATAGAAGCATTCTGTGTTTTATTAGATCATTTTCTGGAATCTTAAAGCTAAAACATTCCAACGCCTCTCATCCAAACTCTCATCCAAGACTGAAAATGTTCATTTGCAGCATAAAAGCTCCCTTTATTCCCACCTGGTCCAGACTCAAGGGTTCTGGATGAAAAACAACCCACCTTTTGGGGAAAACCACAGCACTCAGAGACAAAAAAAGACAACAGCGTGTCTGATGTCTCCACCCGAAGGTGGAAATTCTCACAGAACTGAAAGGTAGCTGACAATCATCCCCAGTACACTTGTCACTTGAAAAAACTAACCTTCTCATCATCTTTTCCTCACTAGAATTGACATGAAGCACACAACACTTTGGCTTGGCGGTAACCTGAGGAGCCTCAACTCCTTCCATAAATTACAAAAATCCCCCGTGTTCAGCAAACAATCAAGAAAAGATTACCTTGAGAAGGCTTCATCTAGTCCATCGTCCACATCCTGTCAGGAAATAAACAACATCTATCAATACGTGCATCATGTACTCCTTTGGATTCCATCTCAAACTGCAGTCTTGAGGGAGGAAGAAATAGTGCAAAAATTAAAAACCAGCTCACTGCTGTTTGTGCATAAATAATTAATAAACAAAATAAAATTTCTATTTAGGATGAATTTGGAGGCTTCTCGTGTGAGGAAATAAAAGTCGCGACATTAGATGTCCGAAGCGCAATTTGGTGGTGACGCAGTGCCCCCTAGCGGTGATGACGCGTAACCGCAGAGTTCAGAGAAGCAGTAATCGTTAAAAGCAAAATCCTAAAGAAAATTACATTTTTGGTCTTAATTTCTGTAAAATACTCTAAATTTTGATAGTGTTTCTATGTCTTTTTAATAACACCAATCCCTGAGAGAGGCTGTGATGTGACCTACCCAGGAGTCGTGTTTAATCGGACGCCTTCGAGTAGGATTACTGCGAGGGGAGGGCAAGCCCAGCGAAGCGGAGAAGAAGGGCCTCCGGAGCTTCTCCTCCACCCCAACAGGCTTTTGTGGCTCTAGGTCTGAGAGAGAAATAAACATTGGAATAAAGTGACAGTGATGGAGGGCACAGGAAGCCGGGCACAAAAACGTCCTGAAAAACAAAAAATCACTATAATTGTCTGGGACTTCTCCAGTAAAAGTAAAAACTTTCTATGAGTTTGACATTTGACTCTTTGTCCTTAAACTAGCTTGACTGGAGGGGAGAGTGTAATTTAATTGAGCGAAGCTCCAGACTCTAGATGATCTAATTTGTTCTCTGACCCTCTGCACACCCTGGAGAGTGCATAATATTTAGATACAGAAATGTCACGGTATCTGAAACGTTTTCTGAATCTAATGAGGGCTGTGTCATGAGACATTCAGGCCTGCGTGGGAGCAGCAATGACAGCTAATTCAGTGTCAAACAGGTCGGTGTTTTACTTGCTGATGAGCCCACCTGCTGGGACACGCTGCGTTTCGGCGGCTTCTGTCTGTCCGTCACTGGCAGCACAAGAACAACAAGATCTGGTCTTCTTGCTCTTATCTGCAGACACAAGAAAAAAAAATGAACGTTAACATCAGCAAATAGGAGCAGCAAGTCCTGACAGTCAGGGACAAATACAGCACAGCGGGGAATGCAAAGGCCACATAGATTATGGATGCTTTTTTTCTGGAAATATTCAGAAAAGTAAAGATCAGACTCACCTTCCTGAGCATTCTCCCAAAGATCCAGCGCCACTTTGAACGCCTGTGCAACCGTGAGGGTCACAGCCTGAGCCTGGGCATGAAAGGAAAGAAGGAAAACCCCGTTTGGACAAAGCAAAATCATAAACAATAGAGCCACTTTTCATATGGACTACATAAAATACACACTGCATCATTATTTGCAGTTTTACGTGCACGGATGACAGCCCATTTAACCACTTTTTACTCGAAATGTAATTGAAATGTAGAGATATAAACAAACCACGAGATGGAGCCGTTTCAACATAAGAAAATGTGCAATAAGGCTCTGCAGCTCAGTCGCTTAAACTAGTGACTTTTCTTTTGACCCCAAAATACAGATGAGATGATTTAGAGTTCAGATAACACAGTGTTGACTACTTACAATCTTCTTCTTTTGGCAGAGGAAAGCGTGACACTCCAGCGTCTCGTTGAACTGGCTCTGAGAGACGTACGCAAAGACCTTATCCTGAGTTTTATCAGCGGTGCAGTACGAGATTCTGCAAAAGGAAAATACAGGATATATATATTTATTTATTTTTTTTTTTTTTTTTTTTGCACTGATGATGACATGTTACAGATTTAATTTATTTTTAAATCAAAGTGACTTGCATGCAGAACAGAGCAGAGCATGAAGAGTGCATTAGCTGCAGGCCTGCACGTTTCACTAAAGCCGTACATCAAAGTAATTGCTGTATACGCGTCAGTTTAGGACACAGTTCTGCTTTTCCTGCGTTCGCATACATATAATGCAGCAGCTGAACGAGGCCAGTGTTTACGCTGATGGAATCCCACGGTTGGTAACGATGGAGCTGAGCAGCAGGAAGGCATAAATCACAACAACTAACAAAACTAATACAAGACACGTTTATTTGGCTCCATAGATTGTCAGCAACAACCCATCTGTAGAGTAGTAAAATAAATGAACATGCACTGCAAAACACACAAAACACACATACTAAAAGAGAGTGTTTCTATCTTCTCTGTAGTAACTGTAGTTTTATTTGTTGTCATATGCAAAATGAAAACATCAGATCACCAGGCTGCTAATTTCCATCTCCTGTTATTTGCTGGCTTGCAAAGCAGAAACATGACCCACATTGCAAAGCCCAGGACACCAAGCTCTGCAACCCCCAACTCCAACTTATATTTAGGCCGTAAATTAGGCAATAATAGCAAAGCATAGATGACCTATTAAAAAAAATTCAAATGAATTCAAATGCTTCAATTCTATCATAATTAGCATTTCTCGCTTCTTTCTCCTGACTGATGCTGACCAACGCGGAATGGTGAAGCTTGGCTGAATGGACGGTGCCGCCTGGGTTTCCATAAGCTAGAACAACAACAACATGACAGGAGAACTGACGGCGCCACAGAGCTGGAGCAGCCCAGGCTGAACTGTCAGCCGCCATCATATCTGCGAGGAGGCTCAGGGGGGGCTGGAGCCTTTGATCACAGCAGCACCGGTGAGCCAGCCGCAGAATACCAACGCAAATACTTCAATATTTACCGCCCCAACCCCAACGCTCGCACATCAAAGTCCCGGCTTCCCCACGCGCACGCCGGCTCCTCGCGTGCACCGCCATCGTAGGCAACTAAACAACAACCCCCTTTGCCCGTTGTGGGAAACAGCCGAACCGAGATGTCAAAACAATGAGTCAAATCTGAAAGAGTGGCGGCGGGGCGTGCGGGGTTTGGTAAACGCGGCTGTGGTTTCTGCTGATTGACATGCCGGGGCTGTTCTCTGGAAGCTCTGTCAGACTGGAGCCGTCAGGCCGTCCTGCCAGCCGCAGTCAGCCAGCATTGTTCATCAGAGCACGGTTGGGTTTGAGAGGAGAGCAGCTGGAATCAGCTTTAAATGGTAAAAATGACCAGATTCAGGGTGCAGCCGCAGAAAATGTGCTGCCAGTGGAAACAGTGGTGGGTTGACCTCACCCACCAGCCTGAAATTTAATTTCCTGCTTTGAGTTTAGAACAAAGGTTTTAAGAAAACAGTTTTTCCTGCTAAATTTAGTTTTCCAAAGACCCCAAATAAAACCTGACTTGAAACAAATCTGTCACTTCGACTGGCTCACATTTGATCCATCCATCCACTTTCTCTCCTCCAGAGCAATAAATGGATCATGTGCAGCCTTAATAAGACACAATAACAGAGATGGAGGAAAGAAAGAGGCTTAAAGGAGGTGGGGGTGGGGGGTGGGGCCTCATAAGAAGAATAGATAAGTCCTCCGTCGGACCTCTGCAGGTGGTCCTGATCTCTGCTGACTTAGCTGAGGACCAGAGCGGAGGACCGACTGTCAAATGGGGCCAATTAGCCTCCTCGGCCGCCAGAGCCGTCTTTATGGTAATACCAGCGGAAAGGCGCTTTTCTGTCCAGGCGCTTCACTGGAAGGAGGAAGAGGAGGAGGGGGAGGAGGGCCGGTGGAGCTGTGATGCAGGCTCCAACCGGAGCAAAAGACAGTTACTCTCCAGGAAAGGAGCTGAAGAAGCGGACAGAAGCGCCTCTGAACTACATGCTGGGCATCACTTTCTTTGGGGATTAGATTAAGCCCCGGCTTTGGTTTGAGGACTAAACAAAGATTACAAACCATTAAAGTTGCCTTAATGTCCACCAATGTGGACCAGGCCTTCACACGGACCCCTGGACTCTGCCTCGTTTACCTGTATATGGAGACATTTTCCATGAGGTCGGCCGTCTCCGTGTCCGTGATGACGATGCCTTTCGGCGACACGGTCAGCGTTACTTTACGGAACTTCTTGGCACCGGCTCTGGCCTGTGAAGATCCAACACAAGAGTGCACGTGCACGTTAAAGAAAATCAGACCGGAAAATCAGCCAGAGTGCTCCTGTCACTCTGAGGCAATACTTCAGGTGATTCGGACCGGATCGGACACCGAAAAGCCTTCAGAGTGTCGCACACACGGAGGAGAGCGCAGCGGTGTGAAGAAAACCTCCCCCGAAAAAGACGAGGAGAGGAGCGCAGCTGCAGGGGGCAGCAGTCATGGAGGTGACGCAGGGCGCAGTGAGCAGGCGCTCTGCTGCCACTGACACCCACCCCCCGGTCATCCAATTAAAGGGCTGCACGCCCAAACCAAGTCAGCGGAAGACTCGTTAAAGGAGGAAAACGGGAAAGAAATGATTCACGTCAGTGTTTTCGAAGGTAAAATGCAAGACGAGACATCCAACGCGCCGCGGCGTGCTGTCGGCCTCCCAATGCCCTGGAGACGGGGACGAGCGCAGTCTGTTTAAACCCCGAGGTAGGAAGAACTGGCATTATCATAAAAACGTGCGCTGTGGCAGCTCGTCCATGTAGGACGTGCTAACGAGCGCTCTCTCTCATCCCGTGTTACTCATGTCATGCCATGAGGCGAAAAGTCCCCCATCTGTCAGCCACAGATATGCCAACTTCAGGCATCTCTTGCTCATATTGCTCCCATTTCAGCGGCGTAAGAATGACTCACCATGGCAACGATTCTGCGAATGGCGGCCGACGCCATGTCCTCTCCTTTGGGCTGTCCCACCAGGGTCATTCCCAGATATTTGACGTTGAACACCATCCCCTCCAGCAGGGTCTCCTTGGTGTCCGTCCAGTTCTCCGGCAGCTCTGGTGGAACAACAACAGCACAAAAGGAAAAAAAAATCAGCACTTTTACCATAAACAAAAAAACAACGTCCACATTTCTCCCAAAATGATCTTTTACCATCTTTGGGAGATAAAATCGCCCTCCAAACAGACCCATTTACATCAGCAGGCAGGCTAACAGGTAGCAATCCTGCCGCTCCTAAAGCAGATGTTGCAGGCACCGAGGGGAGCGACCAGAGGAAGAACGACATCTACAGCGTCAAAGAGCACCAGCGGAAACACAACCGAGTGATTCTTGACTGTCATTGCTTCCACCGAAGAGTGTTTATGTAGTTCAAGATGAACTAAAAAGGATACAAGTACCGGCTGATGACAGCACAGACGCAGCCAGGATCATGCAGAGATAGAAATCTCTCTCACACACACACACACACACACACACACACACACACACACACACACACACACACACACACACACACACACACACTGTATGAGGCCATACCGGTGCCAGCTTCTCCACACGGGCGGAGCATTCTGCCGCTACCAGGCCCCCGTGCAGCTGTGAAGGCGACCAGCAGAGAACGCCGTCCTCGTCCAACAACCCTGAATTATTAACGAATCTTCAGTCGCGCTGCGGGGAGCAGCTCGACAACCACCGAGTGTGTTTGGGCTTCCGAAACGTTCCAGCAGGAACAGTCTGTTGCTTTTGAACGTTCCCGACAGCCTTGACGTATTTACTCTGGCGTGGAGGCGGTGGCTTTGTTAGTCAGGGTAAATTAATGACCCACGCGAGGCTCCAGATGAACTCAAAGTTACTCAGCTGTCAGAAATCCTAGGAATCTCAGCGTTTCTTTAAATCTTGAAAAGGAGATAGTGGGAGGTATTACACCCTCACCCGTCCACACACCTACATAATTAAAGGGCTCCGTGTTGTCGTTGGGAGTTTCCAGTAAAAAAATCCCGCTAGAAAATGAGCAGTTTAATTATGAATGGACCCGGTGTGACTGTGGGATGGATGAGTGACGGGACCAAGCTCACTGACGCTAATGTAGAGGCTGCGAGCAGGGAGGAAGAGCGAAACCTGAGCCGCTCATCACTGGCGGGGGTGGGTGAGTCTGTGTCGGGATGATGTGATTTAGAAAAGCACCAGACAGGATTAGAGAGCGCGAAGGCAACACGTGCACCCCGGCTGGGGAGGCAGCCCTTCATGTCGGCAAGAAATCAATTCTCAGCCGACCAGCGCGCCCAAAACACCACCGCCCTGCGACACGCGCAGCATTTCACAGCGAGGCCGGCAGCCTGATGGCACGGCGAGCTGTGCAGGCCTGCAGCCATCCCCTCGGGATCCTTAACCCAGCGTGTGTCTCCATGGACGCCTCGCCCTCCGTCCTGCATCTGGACACGATCGTTTCACTGTCTCAGTCATCTTTAAATCTGGGGCGCCACCTTGACACGGGAAAATAGGCCACACAGTCAGGGAAGATGGTCGGCTGATACAGGGTGTGTGTGTGTGTGTGAGAGTGTGAGAGTGTGAGAGTGTGAGCGTACACAAGTGGGGAAGTGTAACCCATTTCTTGGTTCTGCCTCCGGGGCGGCTGGGGGACTCTTCACACACCCTCTGGCTCCGTTTTGACTAATTCAATTAAGCCCCCCCATCTGGGTATTTGTGAGAGGCTGGCTGATTAGCCTGATCTGACAGCGGCTGGGGGGGCCCGGGGAGGGCCGGGGTGGGGGTGGTACCTGCAAATTGCATTACTGAGCACGTTGGCGAAGCATCAAAAGGAGTATGCAAATGATCGAAAAACACATACTGACACAAACAAGCACCCTGATAACTGAGGAGGCGGGGGGGGGGGGGGCACACCATCCAAACTCCCGCCGGAGTCACAGAAAATGCAGCAAAAGGGAGGAGACAAACTTCAAATGGAGAGGGGAAAGCCACATTTTCACAACAAACAGAACAAAAATAGGGCCGAATGAACATTTTCAAGGCGTTTTCAGGTCTGCTGTTCATCTAACAACCTTGTGTGTTCACTGCTGCATGCACATCCCAGCCAACACACACACACAGGTGGTTAGCTGCCTGGCGCGGAAGTGTGTGTGTGTGTGTGTGCATGTCCATGTTCTGTCTAAAGCCCAAACCTTCAAGGTGAGCCTGGACTGATTCAAGGTCCTTTTGGACTTGCACTGATGTTGCAGGGGAGGACGCTGCCAGAGGAAAGGTCCTGGGAGAGGTTTTAGAGAAGAAACAGCCACGCCACAACGACAATATTAACAGACAGGAATCCTTTTCTAGAGGGGATTTATTCAAAAAAGGCAAATCATTTGGTGCTGCGGAGGGATCCTTTTCATTAGCAATTCAAACAGGCGTGATTCTCTCCTTGCTGATACGGATCTTTTTTCCCCCCACCAAAGCAATTTCGACGTCCTCATCAACCAAAAATAGCTCGCTCTAGAGACGTCTGTTCACAGAATACTGGCTGATAGGAGACAGGCAGACGCTCCGAGTCTGAAGACTCTTTTGAGGCATGAAGGTGTCCCACAGGGCTCCTGTTGAAAGTCAGGGAACACACCGATACGTCACCTGTCGGGGCTCACACACCTGCACGATCAGAAAAACCGACATCTTTGGAAAATAAGTGACAGTAATTAGAGATTTGATGTGTGCTTTCCTCTCTACCTCAGCAGGACGGGCCCCAGGACGGGCCCCCAGCGGCACTAGCTTAGCACTGCTGATAAAAAGCTTAAAATTGAATATGTCCAGATGAGAGAAGCTAATGTTTTGACCCAACATTTGGCTCTGAAATTTGCCCATGATGTTCAGCTCACACTCGTAACTCAACCACCAGCTCGCCGCTCACTTGACAGCCCTGAAAAAGCTCAAAAGGATTTTGTAGCTTGTTTATGATCCTTCAGAGCAGCAGAGATACGAGAGTTTTCCATTTTTACCTGCAATCGAAAAGTTATTTTTAGGCCAAAGTTACTGCTCGGTGCTCAGAGGAGGACGGAGTGCGTCAGAAACGGCGAAGGGAGGCAAAAACTGGTCGAGTGAACAGAACAAAGAGCTGACGCTTCGACAGAGGAGGCGGTTTGGTTCAATATGCACACACACACTCACACTTATTGGTACATCTTTGTAATGCATCACCAAATTGTAACCACAAAACTTAACCTCAAACAGCCTCTTGATGGTGTGAGGGCTGGAGAAAATGTCCTGTTTGCAGCAAAATAGGAGTGTGTGTGTGAGTGTGTGTGTGTGTGTGTGTGTGTGTGTGTGTGTGTGGCTGCAGCAGCTTGAACCACTTTACCTGCGTTACATAATTCATTTTACTCCAGGACAGGAATCCTTCCTGGTGCCAAAAATACTCAGTAATGCTGGGCCACACACCCGAGTGTACCAGTTATCAAATCAATTACGAATAAACTTTCTAACATCAGCCCGAAGAAAGCAGGCACCTGCGGGTGAACGCAGCGCCGACAACTAAAAATGGGAACCGAACGGGAGAAATGGCTCAGTATTTGTGTGCGGGTGCGCTCAGCTAAAGGTCGGTGACATTAATGAAGTACAAGCCTGCGCAGCTTTCAGAAAAGTCACACAACCCAATCAGGACACTGATGACCGCAACACACAACACACACCCAACGCCAGTCCCAGAGGTCTGAGAGATCAATACAGCGTGAATAAACCGGCGCTCCAGAATCAATATTTACTCTGTGTGGAAAATAAACCACGACAGCACAAAAAAACCCCACATTTTATTTAAAGCAACGTGATTCCGGACATGGATGCTGCACTAAAACGGAGTGGTCGGGACCCTGAACGCAACACGGGCCGCCAAAGGTTTCAGCTGCAGCGTCTTTTTCAAGGAAAGAAAAAAGGTTTCGCTTCTTCTTCACCTGCTGCTGAACGCAGCACCAGATTACTCACAAATCATGAATTCCAGTTAGAGAGAATCTCTCCGACACACTGGGGATTTGGAGGTATTAAAACTGAACTGACGGTGGGAATAAAAGACAGGAGAACTGCAGCTGGGCTCTGACTAAGCCAGGACCCGTGACAGAAATAGAATTAGGTTTTATTAAATATAAAACTACTCAAAGAGCCCAAACAAGCAGGACAGCAGGAGAAATGATGCAGACACTTAAGGTTTCACTGCGTCATGACAGAGACGCGCTCAGTGGGTTCAGTCCCGCTTTCAAGTGCAGAAATGATGAGTTTAAATGTCTGAAATCAGCAGCCGCTGGCCAGCCTGGCAGCTGCTGAAGTGCAGAATCCATTAGCGAGGCTGCTTTTCCTCAACGCGTGCTGCATGAAAACTCATTAGCAACACATCTGATCCATCTGCAGAGATCGAGGAGCGCGCCATCGCAATTATGCAGCATTTAGGTGGGAAATCTGATCATCTAACTCACAGAAAACCACATAAGACTCTTGTTTGTGGAGAAAACTTTAAATTACGTTTACAATCAAGACTGGAATGCTTTCCCTCCTAACCTGGGCTCCAGCTATCAGCTCATAGTTGATGAAACCCCAGTCAAGGCCCCGGGCCCCGGGCTCCGGGCCCCGGGCCCCGGGCCCCTCTTTAGCACGCTGATGCCAGGGTACTGCGGCCCTTCCTTGGATCATTATCCTGTATGTTCCACCCATAGCCCCCTTTCCTCCTCCTCCCCCTCGGGTTCCAAACTCCCGGGTTCTCGTGCGTAAACGAGCCTCTGATGGATAATTGCTCCTCCGGGATCAGAGTGAAACCGACATGGCGGCCGAGTTGCGACGGGCTGCATTCGCTGCCAGTTCGGCTTAATGGCCGAGGAGTTTCAGCGCGGAGCACACCGCCTCGCGATGGAGCTCCACAGGCCCAAACACCCAGGGTCACATGGGTGCTGGAGTCTATCCCAGCAGTCACTGGGGCAGAGGCAGGAAAAAAGAGGCAGCCGTACCTAATTCGGTGCCCTCCGGCTCCAGCGCTGTAATTTGATACAGACTGTACCGCTTCCACGTCCTTGGACTCAAGGTCACATCTCAGACGCAGGAAAGGTCCGCGCCTCCCTCGCGTGACGAGATCCGAGAAGACGGCCGTACTCCGGGCCACACGCTGCGCTCTCCTCCCAGGCCGCCGTCGGCTTTGACCTCCACAGATGACAGCGTGGCGGCGGTGGGGAAGCGCAGCACGTGTCAGGATGGCGCTGGCGGAAGAAGCTAGGCTGGTGGCACAGATGTCCAGAAATAGATTGCTGTCGGGTGGTGCGCGCCTGCATCTTTTGGTTTGTTTACTAGCCGATTTAGCGAAAATGATGGTTTGGTGAAAGTTAAAAGACAGTGAAGGAAGAATTTTCAGTAATCGGGCAGATGTAATCAGGAACATTTATTCAGCTGCATGCAGATTTCTCCGTCAGAACCGTTATTCATCCCTCACTTTGGTGGCTTAACTAACACCTCGTTGGCGTGCTTGCGCCAACCAGCAGCACCGTCGCCTGATTTGCATCCCGGACTCATACACACGTCATCCTTCCTCCAAACAGAGGGGGACATGTGTGGACGCTCAGGGTCGAAACTGCAACCGTCGCTTCTGCATTTTTACCACCTCCGCTTTACATTTCCTCCTCTTGCCAGCATTAATTAGACAAAATGTCTTCAATTTTAGGCGGGGATGGTTGGCGCTGTCTGCTTTTCTCGTTATACGGAGATCATAGAGAAAAACACATACCAACTATCAAAGGTTGTTGTTGCAACATGGGTTCTCTCAATTTCTGACACAGAAACCGCGCCAGAAACGCATGAAAGGCCAAACGGGTAAAGCCCACGAAACCATAACACGCAATAAGGTATGAAGAAGCCAAGCGCACGGCGGAAGAACGTGGGGGGGGGGGCAGATGTGCCGCAAAAATGTGGCAAAAGCAGCACGTAAAGACTCCGCTGGAGCAGAAAAGAGCAGAACATGCTTCCACCATGATGCTGACCTTTAACATGCACACACTCTGCATCTGCATGTCCACCCTTGCATGATTGCTATCGCCTTCATTCCACCTACAATATGTTTGCATTTTTCTTTGTCTACGTATTAGCCCTAAAAACAAATCACAACAAAACAAACAAACACATTGCAGGGACTCAGGATTCTTATTTAGATGCCAAACTTGTTGGTTCAGTGTTGTGGACAAACACAGGCCCCGGACCAGACACACAACCTCAGCTGGAGGTAGATTCCTCACCAGAAGCTCCAGTTTAACCAAACAAGGACACTAACTTAACAAAAAGGTGCTGAAAGTATGACTAGATCGGTAAATGAGTACAGAAAGAAACGCAGAAGGTAGTAAAGTGTGTGATCATTCCAAAACACCGGAGGATAAATGTTGATGTTTTTGCAGCTGTAGCTCAGCGACACAAACAAAAGCTCCGAGCTCCACCTGGAGCTCCGCACATCCGCTTTATTGCTAAAAATCTTGAAAAGACGCCCAGCATCGGACTTACTTTCGTGCTTGGAAGTCCCCCATGTGTGCCGCGGGACTCCGGGACTCTTGATAATGGCTCTGCCGGCGGATTTGAGGGCGTCCATCCCCGAGGTGTGTCCGCTCTCCGGGCAGGTGGGTTCCCCTGGTCTCCGGCTCCGCGGGGAGCGTCAGCGAGCTTGGGCCGAGAGCCGGACGGTGGCCGCGCCGGAGTGGAAAGGAGGAAAGCGGAGAGAGGGAAATAAGTTGGCTCCGAGCGTGCGGATGTCAGCGGATCCACGGGGAGAAGCGGCGGCCGGGCGGCAGGAACACCTACCGCGCCGCTCCGGACTTAAGGGCGTGCCCGGATAACCTCCGGGAGGGAGCGGGGCTCTGCACGGAACTGTCGGCGCCACCTTAAACAGGTCCCCGCTACGGTAATGCAGCACCGAGAGGACGCTGCGGGGCATTTAACTCCGAAAACTACCGAGCAAAGGAATCTCTTTAGGTACTTAAATCGTTTAAATTAATGACGCTGGAGTATTCGCCTAGTTGTTTTCCTTTTGTGAGAACACCCATAAAAATTAGTAATGCGTATTATGCGCTCCTTTAAATGTTATTGATAATAAAGCAGGCTGCAACGAGGTAGTAATACACACTTTTATCGACTTCTGTGCCCGCAAAAATGATATTTTTATTATAACGACTGCTTTATTTGTTCCTTCTGACTTGGCGACCTCTGCCGGCGGGTATGAGTTACTACAGCGTTACTGGTTTTAATGGGTTTGTCCCACTGGCAGCATTTTTTCCAGGTCAATTGGACTGGTCAATTTAGACTGATCAATTCACCTTACAAACAAGTCTTTTGGAATGGACTAGAAATACTACGTATACGCAGGAAAAACTTGCAAACTGCACAGATTGAAATCCTGAGGCTTCTTGCTGTAGGGCAAAATTGCTAACCATCATGCTGCCTTCATTAAAAAAAAAAGACTAAGTCACAATGAACATAAGAAATGTATATAAACAGAAGAAATCTTATCTATTTGCTAATTTATTTTGTCAAGTTATTTTATTAAAACAACTTTAAATAGCCTTTAAATCGTTTGCATGAAAATAATGGTTCAGTTAAAGATTAGTAAACATGTTCTCAAATATACAACAGCCCACATGTACCCGTCCATAAAACAGGCACCACTTTTCCATCTGAAGTAGACAAAATGAATCATGACAGATATGAGGCGCTTAAAGCTTGTGCACAGCCGTCTACAGCATATTTAGGTTTCCAGGGTCAGGAGCTGGAGGACCAGGTCCTCGGGGGTTCCTCAGGGGTCCTCAGGGTTCCTCGGGGTTCCTCAGGGTTCCTCAGGGGTCCTCAGGGTTCCTTAGGGTCGGCGTTCAGCCTCAAACTCTTCATATTACACACAAATGATTCATGACAGCAACGAGATGCGGTTATCGTCTGTGTTTCCTTCA
Source organism: Tetraodon nigroviridis (assembly GCA_000180735.1). Lineage (NCBI taxonomy): Eukaryota > Metazoa > Chordata > Actinopteri > Tetraodontiformes > Tetraodontidae > Tetraodon > Tetraodon nigroviridis. Next base: position 721,324 of record CAAE01015003.1, read on the forward strand.
TGATCAAATCTTTATTTTTCTCTCCCAAACCCAGCACAGGGTACCGTTTAAAAGTATTTAACACTGAGGAAGATAAGCAGAGCATGGTTCTCACAAAGGACCCTTATAAATAATCTAGAGGGGGTTATTTGCTATCTGAGGTGGCATGCTGCTGTTGTACCTTTAGTGCTCTGTGATTTCTTCAGAGGGTCTTTGTTGAACGCTCACAGCAGCACACACTACAGACACTAATACTCTACTGTAGTTATGCATGTGTGTGTGTGTCTGTGTGAACCTGCTTGTCACACAGCTCCTTCTGAAGTAGGAACCACCAAAAGCGTCTGCAGTGCCGCTGCCGTGTTGTTGCCACTGGTGTATTTGCATGTAGCCTGTGAAAGACTGAAAGCGGAGCTGAAGTGGAAGACAGCAGATTTGATATAAACAGTTGTCACTGGTGTTATTTATAAGCCCTCTGGTGAATTCAGTCGATGGTGTGATGTCCCAGAGCGTATCACTCCCCAGGATGCATCAGTCTCCAGCAGCTCTCGCGTTAGCTCTTTCACAAAAGACGACAGTGAAGCATGAATTGTCTCCTTAAGAGTTGCCAAATTCAAATGGACCCAAATGGAAGATAAAAAATAAAAATCCGAACTTGTTTGGGGCTGCACAAGGTGCTGCAGATGTAACGTAGCAGAGCTGGAGGCTGATGTGTGACTCTCCAGAAGGGAGGAAATTATGATTGTTTAGTCAAAACTTTGTTTTAAAATCCTGACTGTTGTCTTGGCTTGAGGAATATTTGGTATCTGGACACAGGACATACTCAGAGGAAGTGGGAGCACAAAAAAATATAGAAAGAATGAAGGAGGAAGCGTTAGAGATTTATCAGGTCTGCTTCAGAAAAGAAAAAGCAAAAAAGGTTACTGTGTTTTCAGTTTTATGTCATCTGGTTAAGGTCTGCTTTTAACACCTCTTATCTGTATTAATAGCCTCATGCAGTTTGGTTCGTTCACGCGCACGCACACGCACACACACACACACACACACACACACACACACACACACACACACACACACACACACACACACACACACACATACACACACTCATCTTCCTTAGAGGCTGGAGCTACAAGGCAGCTGGTGGGGGCCTGTCTCAGAAGCAGGAGGTGGCCTTGAGCAACAGGTTTCAGGTCCCTTCCGTTTCCATGAAATCTGACCTTTCTTCAGTGCAAAACCTGCGGGTCAGGGACCTCAAACATCGTCTGCATCAAAAACTGGGTGAACAGTTCCACCTGCCTCTGCTCCCCCCGCCACTCGCTCCTCCTCCTGTTCTGAGGCACACAGGTGGTCCTGGGACTGGGACTTGGAGCGAGCCAGGGACTCGGCCGACAGGCTCCTGCTGGACAGGATACTACTGAGGCTGGACTGACGGCCACATCTGGGATGGGTCTCGATTTCCACACGGACCTCGATATTTGTTCCTTCCCTGTGGCGTAGATCATCGTAAGTGTGGACTTTAGCACAAACTCGCTTTGATTTTACAAAAGCTGCACTTACTTGAGCGGCGGCGCCTGAGCGTCTTCAGCCTTGCTGTCAGGCACAGCGGCGCTCGCGCAGCCCGACTGGCCGTCCAGCTGCTTGGAGGCTTGGTCAAAGACCTCGTAGCTGTCCTGATCTGGGGGTGTGCTGGAGGAGGTGGGGAGGCCCACCTCCTGCACACTGACCCTGACTTCCTGCACGCTGGTGTCGCTGAGGGACGGGTTGTTGTTCTGACCCGTCCAGTGGTCACTGACTACATGAGAGAATAGAAGATCTATAAGAGAAGTTAAAACTTCATCAGATTGGGCTGCCCTTCGTAGCAAAGTTTCAAATGCACCAAGTCATTTGTTTTACAGTATGAAACAGACTGCTACTCAAATTGCTGCCTTTGAAACCGAATAAAATCACAGAAATCCAAAAATGTGACATGTGTCTTGCCAAAGCGAGCTCAAACGTGCCCCAGTGGCCAGCTGAAGTTCTCCACTCACAGTTGGCTAAGTCCTCCAGTTGGATTTTATTGGTTTCAGGGGGTTCACTCTGCGGTCGACACCAGCCATTCCTGCAGAGCGACATTGGGACGACCCCATACACATACGTCAGCATGAGAGGCACACCTACACCTGCAGGGAGAGAGGAAATCATTACAATAATATCTGTCACAAAACTGTAAGAGTTTCTGCCAGAATTTCTGATGAGATGGAATTTTACTCCAAGTAAAAGTTAATTTAAATTTCAAAATAGTCTGTGAATATACGTTCAGTACTCCAATTGCACGCTATATTGCGTATATTTACGCAATATTTATTAGACCTTCTAATCCATATTAATGTGATTTAGCTGCTCTATAAACTTCTTCAGATTCCAGGAACATATGATTTAATCCAATAAAATAATTTCCAGAAACAACTTTATTGATTTTTTTGGGTTAGGGTTTAAATATATTTATAGTCATGTTGTTTTCAAATTACCTGAAAATTCCGGTCAAAAAATGGCAGCTAGATGTTAATTTCCATTTGCTCTAATTGTACAAAACTTAATGAGCTGCACTGCTGTGTGTGATTATGAAACCAGTGACTGAGGAAGCCTGGAACCAACTGAACAAAGAGGCGTCGTTGCCACGAGAACACTGGCAAACTAATGACACAGCAACGGGGTGAAAGTAGGGCAGGAGGATGAGCCGTCCCTTCCAAAGAGTGTCCACAATTAGAGAGTTTACATTTAGTTAAAAAAAGGAATGAAACAACAGAAAGTGGAGGTTTGAATTGAATTTAAAATGAAACAAGATGACTTCAGTAAAAAAAAAAAAGCAAAACAGGAAATCATGAAAAAAGGAAGGAAAACAGAAAGGACAAGGACATGATACAAACAAAGGGGTGCCTTCAGGGGTAGTGTGTGTGTGTGTGTATGTGTGTGTGTGGGGGGGGATGGTGACACTGCAGAGGGAGACCGAGGCTGCTCAGCCTCAGCCATAAATCCTGCAGCAGGACTTAAGTGTGTTGTAATGACATAAAATCAGGCTTTGCATGCAACAGAATGCTAAAATAGCCCAAATTTGTTCTATTTCTCACTCAGTTCTCACTCATCACATGAACATAAACTATTCAAATAGAATTCTGCTGTTATCATCCACAGAAGAACTGCTCAAGTTGTCTTTGTTCCTTACCCACAGTGACAGCGGCTATGACCGGCGACACGAACACGGACATCATCACCCCGCTGGCCACAGTCAAGTAGTGTTTGCTTCCTGAGATATTGTTTTTCTTACAGCGACCATGGACCTGCAGGGTGAACAACAGACACTCCTACAGCCCACCTGCCCAGAGCATCGCTGCGTCTACCTCGGGGGTGCTGGCGCTCTGCTACCTTGCGACCCATGTAGATTGGGATCCCCACAATGATGACTGGGATGGCGAGGCCCGCGATGAGGGAGATGACCACCGGCGCTCCGAGCAACATGCCCACCTGCCACAGAACCTTGCGAGTTTGCGACCATGGCTTCTTGCCCCAGAAGGTACATCCTGAGGGACTGAGACGCACGACAAAGCGGTTAGCTTTGCGCCGCAGTGAGAAAACCCAGCACGGTAGCGAGCTTGACTACCTGAGGTAGTGCACGTCGGTGATCTCCTGCATGCACAGCCAGCAGAACTGACAGGCACACACGGTGCAGTTCATGCGGTTGCAGCTGCCATCGTTGGTCTTCATGATGTAGGCGCCGCAGCGAGGGCACGGCTTGATCTCCTCTGCGTCTTTGAACGAGCGCGTGTTTATTCAGCAGAGCAGAAAACAGCGTCTTGGATCGGTTACAAAGATCTGAGGAGAGGCACAAACCTCCACCGGGTTCTTCATTGAAGACATACAACGTGGAGGAATCGTTGCCAGTGGAGGTGTGGCGCGCCCGCTGGCGCCGGGCCTGGTCGCACGTCTGATTGGGGTGCCACAGTTGCCGACAGTGATAGCAGAACTCTGTGCCGCAGCCGTCGCGGCCGCAGCTCAGCTTGGGACACTCGGCGCAGCCGTAAGCGATCACTGCATAGCTGGAGGGAGAAGTGAAGGGGGAGAGTCAAACGATCTTCATCAATTAGCGGCGCAGCTACTGCTGGTTCTGTCGAGCAGGAGGAGAGAGCACGTGTGTGTCTGTGTGTGTGAATCACAATGCAAACAGAGAGCATGGACAACCTTCAGGGGGACTGGTTTCCAGAGTTCAACACCTGAGCCAGGGATAATCCCGTCCTCGGGAACCGAGCAGTCAGCAGGATAACAAGGAGGAGCCGTGGGCCTCTGGGCCTAATCACTGCTCGGATGGAACATCAGCCCACACTTTAACATCGAAAGGATCGTTACCATGAAATAGAGGTTTAGGTGAGGGACTTGGGACCCAGTCTTCTTAAGGACCCAGTGTGGAAATCTTCTTGTTTAATGGAGCCATAAATACTGACCTCACGCAGACGCGCGAAACCCAGACGGAATATTAATGAGGGGAGAATGGAATGGTATTGTCATCTCGGTGGAAATATTGCATCAAATACCAGTACCAAAATATGAGGGCGGTACCAGTGAAGTGGCTGGAACAGACCCCTCATACGGTTTCTGAGGATTTAATAGTCTGTTCCTTCTCATTCAGAGCCACATCTGCAGAAAATCAGGACAAAGTGTACATGAGTGAGTACACATCTGCCATAATCTGCAGATAAGCTTAACTAAGACCTCCAGGAATGTGTGGAAGTGGTGAGCATAAAAGAAGCTGGAATGTTGGGAGAACCTCTAAATAAACCTCACTGTCCCCGCTCGTCTGACTCCAGGCAGGACACTGCAGGTTCGCAGAACATAAACCGAAGAGGCAGAGGCAGTCCTGGGCTCAGGCCCGAGCCCCGCGCCGTACATGCAGATATTCCGGCACAAGCCATGCATGCACATCTCACTCATGCTGGGATTTAACTGAACATCTGCTATGGAAACTGAACTGAACTGACGCTGCTGATTCTCCAGTGTTTGCCGTCTCCCACGTTGTCTCAGTGTCTCATTACCACTGGAAAGAGCAAAGCTGCAATATTGTAATGCTGAATTAGGATAATAATTTAATTACCTATTTTTATGGTAATAGCAGATGCTGCTGTGTGAATAGACCAGTTTTCATTCATTTCTCTCACTAATTTATTCTTCTTCCTGCTATCTACCTACAGTCCCAAAAGAGAGAGAGGCCTTACAATATGTTTTAGATATCCAATAAATATGACTGCCCCCTCTTCTCCCCTCTCACCTGCAGTCGGGTGCCGGACACCAGCGGGTGTTTGGGTCGGCCGCCAGGAAACGCCGTAGCTGGAACTCCTCGAAGCGCTCCAGCAGAGCCCGGTCGTCCAGGATGGCGCGGATGTCCGTCGGCGCCAGGGTCTCGGGGCACTGCGGGCACGCGATGCCCACTCTGCTCTCTGATATCTCGATGCGCAGGTACTGGCGCAGGCAGTCGGAGCACGTCCGGTGGGAGCAGGAGGCGAGGCGGGGGAAGTGGCAGCGCGGCTGGCTGAGCAGGCACAGCGGGCACTCCTCCAGGTGCTCGTCCAGGAGCTGCTCCTGGCTGCAGGAGGAGAGGGACAGGACGCCGGTGGAGCCGCCGCCCACGCTGCCGGTGGAGCCGCCGCCCACGCCCTCCGCTGCCGCGCCCGCACCTTCAGGCGCCTCAGCGGCGGCGGGAGCCCCTCCGCCTTCTCTTCTTTCTCCAGGAGAAGCTCTGGATTCTGCAGCCTCTTCTGCCGGGAGGTTTAAAGCCTGTGGATCAACAGGAAGGAATCCAGTCATGTTTCCAGAACGTAACCTGGAGTCTGGGTTCCGTTTGAAATTCCTGAAAGGAGAGCCGGGGTCCGCGCAGGTGACAGCCTTCCTCGGTGCTCCTGGTTTCTTAGCAATGTCGTTTAGAAAGTGCCAGTTAATAAAATAAACAATATAATGGATTTGGGCAATAACGCAGCAGCAGAGGGAGGAAGTGAGGATGATTTAATACCCCCAAAGTTAATAATCTACAGCTTCTCCGTGTCTTGATTTGTAAAAGACTTTCGAAGGCAACTGCCCCTTCCTGAAAAACAACAACCTGTTTAACAGACTCACTGGGACCAGTTACAATAAACGTGTGAAACACAGCATTTTCTCCTCTTCTCCTTCTCTCAGTCTCACCTGCTCTGGGTGCTCGCTCGGCGTGAGCGTGATGGCCACATCCTCTCTGGGCCGGGCGTCCACGGGCCTGGGCTCGGACGATTTGGGCTTTCTGCTGAAGAAGCTGAGGAAGCTGAGCGGCCCCGTCTGCTGCTTGGGCCTCTTCATGGTCACAGACTGGAGTGGGAGCAGCAGCCGAGGACGGCCGGCCAACCAGCATGAGCGGGATGCGGCAAACGTGTGCTCTGCGAGTGTGACAGAGAGCGCCTTTGTGTGTGTGTGCGTGTGTGTGTGTGTAGGAACACTGTGAGCTCTCACAGCTCTCGAGGCTGACCGGCTGCTCTGCCGTACGTGGGAGGAAGGGCAGCAGTGATGGAGAGGTAGACGAGGAGGAGGAGGAGGTAATCCCCGCCTGAGGGAAGCATCACTAATCTGGAGCCTTCTCCAGGTCTGCTCACGTGATCCGCTTTGTCCCTCTTCGTCACCACCTCCTCTTCCTCCGCTGGTGCAGGCCTGAGCTAGTCCTGAGCTAACCGGCCGCCCTTCATCACTGCAGTCTCTTCCTCTTCGACACAAACCTGGAATGTAATTGTGATAATGATAATTATTGTCATAATAGTTATTTCCTCAAAAATCAGTCAACACTGAAAATGCATGAGCATGGTCAATATGACGTTCTTTAGATTGCATGCGCAACGTCTGTTTCTGTCCTGCTTGAACTTTTATTCCCCTTTTTTTAATCCAGTCCTGCTTGAACTTTTATTCCCCTTTTTTTTAATCCAGTCCTGCTTGAACTTGTATTCCCCTTTTTTTGATGCAGAGAAACTTCTCGGTGAACCCGAGGACATGAATTTAAATGTCTCAGTGAAGGTTTTTTTTATCCTCTGGCTGCAACAAGAAGACCAGGAGATGCGATCTTTTCCGACCAGGCAGGAAGAGCTGCAGTCGGCCCGAGAGAGAAGACGGGGGGAGAGCAAAGTGAGGCGTAGGGGGGCGAGAGGTGTTGACAGACAGACTGTAAGACCGGAGCAAGTTATCAGAACTGCAGCAGGTTTCTGTGCAAATGCCTCCCTCGGCACGAAAATGCTTCATACGCGAGGCCGGGACTCCCTGGAACTACAGTCCCTCCTCCTGATTGATGGTTCCATCACGAGGAGACGAGGTTTTAATGTTATTCTTTAAGAGCGTCTCAGACAACAGGCAACGCTCCATCTGTCCTGGAGGCACAAACAGACTCGATCTGTGTGATGTATCAGTGCCAATAACAGTTTACTTGGCGTCTTAGCGACTGTTTGGGTTTAATGAGCCGCGATCAGTCTTGAGAAGGCACTTAGCACTGTTACCATTAGCGTGCTAACTTCAGATCTTTTGGTCTCCACAGACAAATACTTGTGTTTTCATTAGCACCAGTCAAACAGGACCCTTGGTTTTGTTTCAGCACCAACCACGCGTCTCTGCCATGTTTGAGGAAGATTTAGGGGCCCCGAGCTGGAGTCGTGTCAAATCAGCTCAGGTCCACCATGCACTCGAGCATCCCTCATCCCTTTTTTTCAGTCTGGCGTCTAATATTAGGCGGCTTCGTAGTAGAAGGATTCCTACTTTGAAAAGATTTTCCATATTACAGAAAGACAGCATAAAAAGAGGTGAAGAGGGAGAGACGGAGAGAGTCTTGGGGGCTCGAGGGACAACAGAACAGTAATAACATGCAGGGAGGACACAGATGCTGAGTACATCTTTACAGCCTAATGGTTTTGAGTATGCGTGTGTGTGTGTGTGTGTGTGTGTGTGTGTGTGTGTGTGTAATACAGTAAAATGATCGTGGGGCTAAAGACACACTTAAACGGTTAACCCCCCCTTCCCTACATGCTGACTCCTTATTCCAGAGAACGAACAACCGGCTAACCCAAGAATTCATGTTCTTCAGGAGGATTACAGCGAATTAAAGCACAAAACACAAAATAGGTCCCAGTAGAAAAAGGCCCCAACGTTGTTTGTTTCTCCTTCTGTGGACATTTCAAGACGAAGGTGAGATGTGTAGAGTCAAAACGTGGTTGCAAAAGCTACGGAGACGAGATAAACTGCCAAAAAAGTGGGGAGGGGATAAAAACAAGGATGCTGGGCTGAGTCCCACCTAAGAAGGATAACCCATGTCGGCCCTGCAGAAGAGAATGTGACCGTTTTTACATCATATCCCAGATTTACCACTTGAAAAAAAATCAAATACCCCCCCCTTTGGTTCCCACCTCTTTTTTTAGAATATCAAAGTCAATCTAATGATGTTGCTTCCGCAGCGCCTGACCACTAAACGGCGGCATGAATATTCAGTGTCAGTTTGGGATTGTTTTCTTGCATTCTTCCTGCGGTCGGACCCTGTCTCAGCCTTTGCCGGACACTTTTTAATGAGCTGTTGCTCAGCGATGGCCGACCAGGCGTCTGCTTCAGCAGTGGACCCACGAGGAGGGAAACCTGATGATGCTCACTGGAAACAAGCCCACATCAGCAATGCGGGTTTCAGAGGCATGAGAGTGACCTCAGCCTGGCAACACACACACACACACACACACACACACACACACACACACGGTATCCCCTCACTAAAGTCTGATGCTGCATCACGTGCTGCCCAACAGACTCAGGCTGCCAAAGGTGCTGATGACAAAGCCAGTTTAAAGTGCACCATCATTTACTTGGTTCAGAAGTGATCTTTTCTTTCGGTTAACAACTAAATCTCCAAACAAACTATGATGCCAGGCCTGCGGAAGGCTGCAAACAGCGAGCAGCATGCAGACAAGTGGCACTGGTGAGTCCAAGAGGCGGTGCACAACCTCAGTGGAGCAATTCTGAAATATTCCTGCGTAAATCTTTGGCAGAGGTCGGTCGGGGGCATCAGGATGCTGTTTCAGGGAGTGGCGCAGAAGAGCCTGCGTATTCGCTGTTGCCCCCCACTGTCAGACCCCCCCCCCGGCACAGCCGACAGCGGGGAAAAAGGCACCGATGAAGCGGCGACGCAGCGTCTGCGGATAAAAACGGCCCGTGGTTTCTATTACGTAAACGGTTCTTACCTCCGTGCACGGCGCCTTCTCTGTGCGGGGTAGAATCAACAACTGGCTCCTCCCCTCCAGAACCCAAGCGGAGCGCAGAAACCACGCACGGCGGCTCACACGCAGACGCACGCACCGCCTCTTCCTCGCTGCGGCTGCATAGAAGGCTTGTCTGAGCAGCGGGTGCGTGTGCGTGTGCGTGTGCTGGGCTTCGACGCAGGAGGAGAGGAGATCCACGCTGCCGAGGAGCCGCAGCAGCTGGACTGATGGGCACCCCAGGGTGGGATGGGCGGGCGGAGGAGGCACGCTGCAGTGACACCAGCCAATGGGATGACGCAGAACCACAGAATCTCCTCTTCATCAACCAACAGTTCCATAAGCGCTTCGGTCACACGCTTCCATTGTCGAATGTGCGATACGCACGGATGCCGTTGCTTTTCCTTATTCTAGAAAAATACGGGTAGCGAAAAACACACAAAATTTAGCATCAGTAGAAATTATTGTCGAATAAAATTAATAATAATTAATTTAATAATTAAGTAGTTATTGTCATTCTTTCTATATTATTCCGAATCGCCTAGTAGAACTGTTACCTATAGCGCTATCGTTTTTGTATTTAAAATGTTGTTATGTACTTTAAAATTGTGGCAGATTAGTTAATTAATCAATTGAAAATTTAATTTCTACGAGAATTGTGTTCGAATTGATACAAAAAACGCTATTGTTGCATCTTTTAGACATCTTTGTTGTAAACGCTCCCACCAGAATGCGGAAATACCTAGCTGACATAGAGGAAGTGAGATAGTAGAACAGAATAAAAGCGCATCACTCCAGTCACAGCAGTTCCGGAGTGTACCGCTCAGGTTTCACAATAAAATAAAAGTGCTGCAGTTTACTAATATTTACTGTACTACTCTTTCACAAGTCAATAATTATCATTCGGAAGAAGAAAATGTGATTCTTTCTCTGTAAAAGATTAGATTTTGTATGTCAATATGACTACTTTAATCATAATATTAAAACGGCTATGGTCGCGTAAGAGTTTGCAAATTGGTTTTGTTTTGAAGGACCTTGAGCGGAGATGGCTTTGTTGTATGCTGTGGATGGATGAAAGGCGAATCTAAAAATCAATTAAGTTATGAAAAATACCATTAATTGCCTTTCTTTGTCGCCGCAGCTCATGAAGAAATGGCGGCTCTCCAGACGCTGTACATCTGAGGACGAACGCCCTGAGTCCGATGGCGTGTTTACAGACAATAACAGCAGCCTCCTTCGACAGGAATATTTTGATTTTCTAGGTAAGTTAGCTTGGTAGCTACGCCGCTAAATTAGTTGTACGTTATCGCGTTTAGTCACCTTTTTAGAGTTTTATTGACGTCTTGAGTATAAGGACTCATTTTTTACGTAGCTGTTTCTAATGCCGATTGGCCAAGTATTGCTCGAATTTCTTTTTACACAGTAACAACACGTTAGCTAGCCGTATGCTATCTGAGGGCATGTTTCTATTTAACCTGCTCGCTAATTTGCTTGACTGCTCACTGCTGGGTCGTTAGCCGTTTTGCTAAATTCATTATTAAAAAGTGCACTGATATTGTTTCCCCCGTTTATTTTTAATGTATCCGTGCGTAGCTGCAACTGTATGTAGCTGACGACGAAACAATGCACACAAATAACATTTCTGCACTGGTGTCAGACGTGATTTGTTAGGGTGGGGTGTTTAATTGTATTTTAATGACTAAGAAGACCCCCCTGGGAAGATTTGTCCTTCTTATCCTAAACCAGGGGGTATAATAATTGACATTGCAATATGTTGTTTTGCCTTTGGAGCAAATAAATAACCACTCACAATATAGATTCTAAAAATTATATATATGGTTTGTCCGTGAATGTGTTTTGTGCTTATAGCCAGAACAATAAAAAACATCTGATGCCTTTAATAATTACCTAATAAGTAGGTGGAAACATGTCGATATCTCTTCTTGCACTTGTAAACAACTTAGGTGTGAAATTAGTGAAGATAGTGGTGGATTTCATTGTTGACGTTAACTGTGTGTGTCCACAGGAATCCTCAAGCATATCTCTCAGAACGATAACAATGAGCTGATGGTTGTCAAAGTCTTGAAGAAGACGCTGCAAATATCAGAGAGGGGTCAACTGGAAGATGCCAAGGAAAAAACAGCAGAATCCACAGCCAGTTAAGTGTACGTACCCACAGACCTGTCCAGTGTTGGGAAGCTGGCTTAGAAACGCAGCGTTCGGTTACGTGTTTCCTTCCGTCGGTTCCGTATGTGCGTTTGGCTCGGTCGTTCAGAGTGTGTATCCTGATTTGCGACTCACATCTGCACACCAGATGTTGCTGCTTCAGCACAGCAACAGTTTTACATCAATCATACTGAAGTGCGGACGGTTGCTTTGTTAAATTCTTTTCACGTTCACTAAAGAACTACAAGAAGTTCTGACCTTTTCAGTGTGTTTTCTGTTGTGTGCACTCATCTAATGAGGCTTACAAAATGTAGCTTAATTTAATTATTTAGTCCACATGCCTGGCAGCGTTTCTTGGTATGAATTTTAACAGCTGGCAGGTCTGCTTGTTCAGTTGTTGATCCACATAAACCTCAAAACACATGGAAAAGTACTTATTACATCATCAGATTCAGTGGATAATGTCAACACTGCAAAATTCTGGCAAATACAAAGGTCATTTATCAGTGAGGCTGATCATAGTTAAAGTACAATAATGTTTTTTTATCGATTGTTTCGGTCTGATGTTTCTCCTAATGTGATCTGGAGGTTTACTATGAATTAAACATGGCCGGTAGGTGGTGTGTTAACGCCGACGGAGGCTACTGAGCTAAAGAGAGTGTATCATTAGCTTTTTGTGTGTGTGTGTGTGTGATCAGTGTCCTTCAGCAATGATTAGAGGTCCTTATTTGATGCCTCTTCTACCTGTGTGTGTGGACAGTGGATTCTGAAGATGGTGTAGCAATCGAAGCTCCTGGAACCCTCAACTTAGACACTGAATTTCTACTGGGACACGACCTCGAGTTTGACCACGACGGCAAAATACTAAACCTGGACAAGTTCTCAGGTGCGTCAACACGGTTGGTTTGTTGGGCAGAGCTTTAGGAGACCACTCCTGTGGGCTGCGTTGCAGCAGCCTGGACGCGTCGCAGCAGCAGTGCTGAGGAATATGGGCACGGCTGTGCTCTCGGGGCGTTCCCGTTGTGAACGGTTGCCTTTCTGTGTGACGAAAAGAGAAGAGAAGAGAAAAGAAGAAGAAGTAGAGGCAGCAGCTGGTATTTCTCTGCCAGTGGAGAAAAATGGTGGGATACCATTATTATATAATGGTCATGAAAATAGGCCCATTATCATCAAGGACACCATTTCAAACAGGCATTTATTTATCATCATCATCATCATCATCATCATCATCTACCTCTGCTCCCTCTGCCCCACTGCCATTACCATTTCGCCCCATCATCATCATCATCATCATCATCATCATCATCATCGACCATCATTATCATCAGCAATAGCAGCAGCTTTACCATTATAGTCATCATCATCATCATCATCATCATGATCATCATCATCAGACCCTGTAATCATCCAGGAGGGGGTGTGGAGGGGCAGGATAAAAGGGCAGTCTCACGCTCGCCTCCCTCACATCCTGCCTCGCCGTCTAGGGGAGGAGGTTTTGGGAGTAGCCTCCAGGCTGGAAGGTGCTGGAAAACCTTGACGTTTTATTTTCTGGGCTTTGAAAGCGCCTGGCTGGAGAGAGGAGAGCTAGAATGTCGGGAGCAGTGTGAGTACGACAGCGCTGACTCTCTGCTTCTGTCCTTGTTCTCCAGTTGGAGTCTGGCTGCAACAGTAGACCGACTTCTTTTTTTTTCTAACTTGCCACGCGGTTAAGATTCACCCCGGTGGATCTGTTGGATGGTTCTTTTAGCCGTAGACGATCGGACCCTTTTGTGTGTGTCTTCCTCAGAAGTAGCTGCTGAAATCGGTTTCTCCGTGTATCCTCTGGGTGATGAGGAGAGCCCCGTCTACAACCAGATCAGCATGGAAAGCGAAACGTGCAGCTCCCACAGCACCACTGACGACGGCAGGGAGGACGAGGGCAGGACGGCCCCGTCCGAACCGGGCTTCCCCTCCTACCTGTCCTGCAGAGGCTGCGGACAGCTGCGAGACGGACCTCTGGGGCCTGGCATAGACCTGGTGGGTCCGTACTGCCTCCGCTGCTGCAAAGCCTCCAGAGAAGCCAAGTCCGCCGATTTCTGCGCATCGTTCGCGGGCGTGAGCGGGATACGCGGCGGCTCCCACTTGCAGCTGGAGGCCATGGCCAACGGAATGGGAGACAGATCCCTGACGGCCGAGGACAAGCTGGCCAAGCAGCACTCGTGCCACCTGTGCGGCTTCTCCTCGCGCTACGCCAACCACGTCAAGCGCCACATGAAGACGCACAACGGCGAGAAGCCGTATCACTGCCCCCTGTGCACTTACGCCTCGGCCCAGCTGGTGAACCTGCAGCGCCACCTGCGGATTCACACTGGCGAGAAACCGTACAAATGCGACAGTTGCACCTTTGCCTGCAGCTCCCTGGGTAACCTGAAGAGGCATCAGCGCATGCACGTGCAGGCCGCAGGGTTGGGACAGGATGCAGCCGGACCTCCGGCACTGGGGCCGATCAGCCAGAAGAGGCAGATGAGCGGGCAGCGGTCCAGCGAGGAAGCGTCTGCCGCTTCGGCCAAAGGTGAGATCCGTCTGCTCGGCTGTGTTTGTCCGACGGTTCCCAAAGGTTCACACTGCTGTTTTCACCTTCAGGCGTCGTGTCTGAGGTTGCCCAGGCAACCTCTGCGAACCCTGAGGTGCTGATGAGAGCCCACGAACAGGGACTTCCTGTCAGCTGCTTTGACTAGCCTAAAGGGAGCATCACTGCCGCCCATACCTCGCGCCCAACCCCAACCCCGCCCCCGGACATCAGCCTGCGCCGCTGCACGAGCCCGCAGGGAGGAGCAGCAACAGGGCGAGCAGAGGGGGCGCTGCAGACGGCCCCGCCCTCCCGCCCTCGCTTTTCCCCTTCACTTGCCGGCTGTGCGGCGTGGTCCTGGAGGACGAGGACGGAACGTCGGCGCAGATCTGCGCCAAGTGCACGCTGGAGATGCTGACGAAGGACACGTCGTCGTCTCCCAACAGCCCGGGCGAGCGCAGCGACAAGGTGTACACCTGCTCCGCCTGCCCCTTCCTCACACACTACCCCAACCACCTGGCGCGGCACATGAAAACCCACAGCGGCGAGAAACCGTACAAGTGCCCGCAGTGCGACTACGCCTCGGCGCACTTCGACAACCTGAAGCGGCACCACCGGGTGCACACGGGCGAGAAGCCCTACAAGTGCCATTTGTGCGACTACGCATGCGGCAACCTGGCCAACCTGAAGCGGCACCAGCGCGTGCACTCGGGCGCCAAGCCCTTCCAGTGCGCGGTGTGCAGCTACAGCTGCAACCAGAGCATGAATCTGAAGCGGCACATGCTGCGGCACACGGGGGAGAAGCCCTACAAGTGTCGGGAGTGCGGCTACACCACCGGCCACTGGGACAATTACAAGAGACACCAGAAGAAGCACGGCCTGGCCACCGACGGGTGGGTGAAGGTCCCCATGACCGCCAACCACGACGAGGAGGAGGAGGAGGAGGAGGAGGAGAAGGCGCTGGGCGGAGGAGCTCAGGCGCACCGGAAAGAAGCGGAGGTGGATATGCAGTACGTGTTCCAGGGCGGGCGCGCGGAGAGCACGCTCAAACTGCTGCAAACCTGAGATTGTACAACACCTAACAGCAAAACTAAGCTACCAGCAACCTGAGAGTCTCTACAACGTTTTGGTGTGTTTTTTTGTCTTTGCGTGTCTCGTCTGTTGTCTTTCAAGGCTGCTAATGGTTTGTGGAGTCCCGCCGAAGGCGTTCTGGGAGGTTTGCTCCTTGTGTTTGTTTCTCAGACTGTCGAGAAGAACAGAGAGCGGTGAAGTCTCGTTCTGCACATTCAACCACGATGCGCTCATGTCAGAAATCACCAAATACTCAACACATTCGCCTAGAAGGGTGGAGCTGCGCTGCGTCGCTTACCTGCGGTTGCGATTAGGGACGCTTGTATTCATCATTTTGGTTTCATCTCTTTTGCACCAAAAATAATGTGAATGTTACTCATTTCTCTCCCCCTGCCGCCAGTTTCTAAAGTTTACACCACGCAGCCGTAACATTGAACCCCAGAGAGGTGGAGGGATGTTGTGTGACCTGTGGATCCGGGTGTGGGTGTTATGGCTGATCTACACAGAGCAGCTCTGACCTCTGACCCCCTGCTTCACAGCGGGCTCAAGCTCTGGTGACAGCATGCCTTCAGATAAATCTACTAGTGTATGTGCATCTTGTAAATCGCTATTTGAGAGTGCCTGGGAGTATTATTTATGTCGTGTCAGAAAAACTACAGTATCTTCAATTGTATAACGTCTTTTGCCATATTTCCAGCGGATTCAACACTAAACGGAATGCACAAGCAGTGCACTTCGCTCAGTTTCCTGGTGTAAAATAAGCACAATTCCACACAGTGGCTGGCTGAAGTGTTGGTCGATGTGGTTTGGGCTTTGGAAGCGGCAGGTTGCTAAGAGGTCACCGTTTCTAAAGTGTTTCCAAGAACAAGTCTGCCGGCTCCTTACGTCCACTGTGAACTTGTCATACTTGAAGACGACGCCGTAAGCGCGGGAGTGACATCGATTTCCTTTTTCCAGTGTGGACGTAACACAGCTAGTGTCTACTTTAATATATGGATTTTTTTTTTTAAGTGATGTTATTTAGCAGCTTTGGGGAGAAATCACTGTTTACCGTTGACGAAAATATGCAAGTGAGATTATTTTTGTTTTCCGAGGTTGCCAGCGACTCATGGACTCACACGTCCTCAAGTGTCATGTTTGTGTCTTTATGCAGTGTCTCATAAATGCCTTAACGGGATTTTTCAAATAAACGCTAAATTTGTTTCGCCCGTGTTTGAGGACGGATGGGATTTTGAATTTTTCTTTTTAAACCTCAGGTTTGGCTGGAAAGGAGAACCTCGGACGGACTCAACTGGTTTCTAAATACTGGTTGAAAGGCCTAATTCTCCACGTCAGGACTCAGAAATGATCACCTTTGACAATGTGGCCTTGTTACTGGTCCTAGTGGGAGTATGTAGAGCGTAACATGACCTCCGTGTGTTGGCGTCTATTGTACGTTACAGAGGTCCGGACGGGTGCCACGCATCAGAAAGTTGTACCAAAATATCCACTATCTAGGTGAACTAAGAACTGGTTACAAATGAATGATAACATGATTACAAAAGCTGGAATCAATGTCCGAGTTTATTGGAACACGGTGACTGATTTGAATAACATCGCTGCTAAAAAGGAAGTCAGAGTTCACCGAACGAATCAGGTCAGTACAATCGGGATGGAAACCGACGCTTTCCCGTAAAAATTTGGCAATTTGGCACCTACGGTTAACATCCAGGCAATTGGAAAGACTGAGCCCACTGGAGGAAGCAACAGGAGATCAAGCAGAATTACACCAGAAACACTGAGAACGATTAGATTTGCAGTTCCGGCTACCAGAGAGAGTAAAGCTCTTCAAAACCGCTGGCATCGATTTACATTAGACACTTAAAACACAGCGAGCGTTAAAAACGAAAGGGATATGTTGGTTTCAGCGCTCTCTCTCTGAACTCTGCCAACTCCAGCAGTTTGGATCAAGCTGCTGAGATGATCGAACCTACAACAGAAGGCCCCGGACGAGGAAAAATCATGTAAACACTCACCATTTGAACCCCAAAATGGCCCCTAAACATCATGTAAACAATGATAAATGTTAGTCCATTTAAACTTTGTTCTATACATCTTAGATTACATTTGATCTACACGATTACAGTAGGATATGGATGATAAGGATATGTAAATGTTCAGAATGCTTTTTACATGTAGATAATATAAAAAAAAAGTGACATTGTAATAATTTGTATGTTTATTTTGTGCAAAATGCTTTAGTAAACTATAATTTGGCATTCATGAGAAGAGAGGAAAAAAAAAAAAGATTGGCTTTAAAAAAAAAACGTACTCACGGAGCCCCACAGGGCGAGAAGGGAAACGCTTCAGGTCACGCTTCCACCCAACTTTCACCTCCGCCTGTAATACTGTGCAAAACGATGGTTCAGCAAGAGCAAGCAGCCCAGATGGATCCACCCTCGGTCAAGTTCTGCCAGATTCTAGGTGACGCAGGCTGGCGCCGACCCCGCCCGGGTCAGCAACGTCGGCCCGCAGGGCTGGAAAGGAACATTAAGGCATCACAATGTCTGTGAAGGCAGCACGAGTGACAGAAACCGGGATTAAAAGAGGAAAAAGATGTGCTGGTATCTCGATTTGGCACCAGTCGCGCAGCACGCCGATGATCACAAGAGTATAAAAACGAGGGCTTTTGGTAAAAATGTGTTTCCAGGTGGGTTTGAAGGGGATTTTCCTGGAGCGGTGGGAGAACTATTTCCATGTCCAGTTGACGCTCTGTTATCACTAGTGCCAGGTCAGGTAGGGAGGCTCACCTGCAGCCGCGGCTCAAAACCACACTCACACGGAGACTGACTGAAGCCACTCCGGGAATGGGACTGAATTAGAGAACACCGTAAAAAAACTGCCACCAAACATGCAAAGATTTTAGGAGGTACATGCCAGCTGACGGACGATGAGGTCACACTTGTGACTTTAGAGTAACGACTATAAAATATCACGAGCCTCAAGTTCCCCAGTGCTCTACTCTGGGCACTTGTCTACTATTTTAGGGTCTTACTACAAATTAAAAGGAGCTTTAAAAGTGTACAGAGATGATTAAATGAGAGCTTAAGGCAGTGATTTCTCCAGGAAGAAGCTACAATCTTGCAGAATCAGAAGCCACCGCGTCGTCCCGTCGCCTCGGCTCAGCTAAGCTGGTTAATTTTTGTCATCAGAGGTCGCGGACGGTCGTCCTCTACAGATCATCGTCCCCGATCCCTTCGAAAGCGTAGTTGCCGTGGAAGTCGTTCCCGCTGATGTCGTTTGCCGAGTTGGAGCCGCTGATTCCCAGGAGAGACACGGAGCTCAACTTGGTCTAAATGAAAGGACAGTTTACTCAAAACAGATTCAAGACTTCCCCCAAAAAAATGCATTTCAGGACTTTTTAACATAACCCAGACTTACCGAGAGTTTGACGATTTGTTCACGGTTTGTGTCGGGAGAATCCTGCAACCACAAACAGCAGCACAGTCAAAATAAGACTGATTATAAGTCCTGTCGCAAACATTAAACACACTAAACCTTGGAGGAGAGGGAATGATTCTTTTGGGGCGCGGCGCCACTCCTTACCAGGAGAGGGGGAGATTTCACAGCTTGCTGACTATCTGCTCGGTAGATGGAGCCGTTGTGTCGCTTCCGCAGCATCTGCAGAGGCGGAAATAAGCATTCAGGGAGGAAAAATAACAGTATATGATGCAGATCTTGTGCTGTAAACCAAACAAATGAACAGTCTCAAGTTACGCGACTAAGAGGGGACAGACAGACCTTTTTAATGCTGCCGCCTGATTTCTTCACCATCAGCTCGTCCACCATTGACTGAAGGCAGATGCTCATCATGATAGCCTGAAATCAGCAGAAATCAGTAGAATCTGGGGTTTTCCACTTCTTTCCCACCCCTGGCGTGGTCTTCCCACCTGCTGACTGGTGATGGTGACCCACTGGAGGCGGTCCTTGCTCATCAGATACTCGAAAGCCAGCTCCAGTTTGACCTCACACTTGGAGCTGCAGGTGCTGGTGGTTCCGTTCGCTAGGGGGACTTGCTGACGGGGTCAAAGAGCGAAACGACACACGGCGTTTAGTCTTGGTGAGGATTTAATACTCAAAGTGAAAGATGGAAGATGGTTTTTTTTCCCCTTCGGATGCAGGGACAGGCAGCCAAACCTGGAGACAAATCCTGCTCAAATACCACGGAGGGACTGAAGAATCGACTCTGCACTGCTTTTAGAGAACACGGGAGGTGCAGCCTTGCTCTCTGGAGACGAGCCCTCATTCCTCTTTAATGGAACCAAGCGTTTTTCCTCTGGGCCAGAGACTAGCTGCAGCTCCGACTCCAGGCGCACACACAATGAGGCCACAAAGAAGCAAAACACACACGTAGCACACAGCGACTGTCCTTCCTGCTACAACTGGAGATTCAGGCCCAGGATGGGAGCTGGTGCACTGCACAAAAGCAGAGGATGAGGCTGACTGGCGCGTGCTGGGGAGAAAAGCGCTCATCAGAATGGCTGAGCTCCGTGACTGACCCGTCCTGATGGATGCTGCTAATCAGATGCGTATTCATTTCAGATGCACGGTCACGAGACCGTCTCTCTGGACAAATAAACGCTGGGAGCATCAGACGCTGCCGCAACGCAGACAATTAGTGTGCCTCTGTAACAGCATCATGCTGACAGTGTCAACAGGAGGCTCATGCATAAAACATGTGACCCGTTCATTCGTGGCCTGTCGCTGCCAGCAGAATCTGGCGGATGCTTCCTGATAACGTCTCAGACCTGCTGGTCTGCTACCGACGCTTTCCAGTCCGGGGGGAGGCAAACGCTCGATGCTTGAGGCTGCCCGATCGATACAGCTCTACCCGCTAACTGGATTGATGGCCACGGATGGCGCGCTCAGCCAGACGGAGCAGGTGGAGGTATTTGTTGGTTTAAAACTGGCTCTGGGCTCCAGCCGCTGCAGCTCTGATGCTACGGAATCATGGAGGAGAACTCGCTCGTCTGCGCTCTCTACTACACACACACACACACACACACACACACACACACACACACACACACACACACACACTTACAGAAGATGTGACTCGCCAACACCTCATGCGGGTGACCTTGAAGCTCCCCTCCTTCATCTGCTCGTTGGGCAACTTGACGTGGAAATTGAGCTCGTTGTTGCCGGCGCTGACGATCACCTGGCAACCCTTCTCAGGGAAGTCGGTGACGCAGGGGTCAAACTTGATGTAGCCGTAATATTTCAGAGTCTGACCCAGATGAATGAACTGCGAGAAAGGACGACAAGGTTGTGGTTGAGAAGGTGCATCAGATCTTCGCCTCCTGAGATCAAACAGGAGATTCTGGAGAACGAGCATCAACTGCCTGCAGGCGTTTTTCCCAGAAGTATCCGAGGAGATCCCTGCTCACCTCTTTCTTGGAGCCCTTCTCCTGCAGGGACTTCAGCTGCCGGTGCTGGTCTTTGTTGACCAGGATCCAGCCCCGTTCGATGTCCGACACCGTCTGATGAGGCAGAGAGAAGATCATCTTCATCACGCACGCACGATCGGAAAGAGGCAGGTGACTCCGGCACTGGGCTGAGCTTAGCGCCGAACGTCCGGGGTCTCCCACCTGGGCGTACAGCAGGTTGAGGCCCACTCTGTTGTCCATGACGTCGCCGTCGTACGCTGTGTCCCAGTAGCTGCAAAACAAAAGGCTCACTCACAGACGCCGAGTCACAACCGATGTGTGTTAGCGCCTTAGGTTAGTGTGAAAGACAACCTCTGCCGGACCCTTCGGGAACCCAGGAGCGCCCCAGCTCCACACACCCAGAAATGTCAGCGCTCCAGTGTTTCTCATTTCCGTTGGCTGAACTTTTCTTTCATCGCTTCTGGATCCATTCTGACCTGATCCTTTCTGCAGATCTCATCTACCGGTGTGTGTGTGTGTCCCCCACCACCACCAGATGCTCTCTCCCTGGTGAAACTAGGTCAGGAGAACTGAGACTTTCCTTCAGGCAGAAACAAAGCAAACATCCTGTGTACCTCCAGTGAGCGGGAGGCGGCGTGACGCAAGCGCGCAGACGGGGGAGCAGAAAAAGGAGCAGTCACCGACTGGAGGCTGAGCTTGCGTCAGTGTTTGCTCCGAGCTGCTTTGAGATTTTAAAGCCCTGCAGCGCTCGACGGCACGGCCTCGGTGGAGTCCCTTCAACAGAAGCCGTCTCTTATCGCATTTTAAGCAGAGAGCGCGCGGCTGCCTTTAAACGCACAAACAGTCCCGTCGCCTGAAAAACTTGTTCGGGACCACCGCCGTCCAAGGTCCCCCTTAACACTACATGAACATCCGAACACAGCGCCCGCGTGATGATCCAGTTATGGTCAAATATGACACAGAGGGAGCAGGAGGTGAGACGGCTGTGGGGTGAGACGGCTGTGGGGTGAGACGGCTGTGGGGTGAGACGGCTGCGGGGTGAGACGGCTGCGGGGTGAGACAGCTGCGGGGTGAGACGGCTGCGGGGTGAGCCGGCGGCCGGTACCTTTTCCGTAGGAGTATGTGGAAGTCAGAGCTCTGCAAGCTGCTGATGGATACGTAAGGCAGCTCGAACTCCTGCAGCTTCCGCACGACTGGGAGGGAGGGAGGGAGAGAAAGAAGGAGAGAGAGAGAGAGGGAGGCACGAGGATGAGTGGGGGAGGGAAAAGTGAGACCGGCAAGAAAGGAGAGAGACAGGAAGGGGACAAAGTGAAAGAGGGACAGAGAAATAAGCATGAAACGGGGTTACAGAGGGAGAGAGAGAGGGAGAGGGAGAGAGAGAGGGAGAGCGAGAGAGGGAGAGAGAGAGGAGTAAGTAAGCAGCACAGATCCAAGGACATTTGACTAAGGTTGGTGACAACAAGCAAGAATGGGAGTCCTTCCATCTGGACTGGTTTCAGCAGGCCAGAAAGAATGGTAAAAGATAATGGTATCTCGCAGTGTGTGTGTGTGTGTGTGTGTGTGTGTGTCCGTGTTGTTATTCTGCAGCCGGGTCACTGCAGCATTGCCGAGGCGGCTGCTGCTCCTCAGCCGTCGGTAGGAGCTGAACCCTGGAACTCTGACACACTCTCACACACACTCTCACACACACTCTCTGGGACTCACATGTTACACCCCCGTCCACAAGTTCACGGATGAGGAACAGACTGAAGTAGCCGATGAGGTCCTCCGGAAGGTCCAGCTTTGCTGCAACAGCCTGCAAAAAAAAAAAAACCCTCAAAATCCGATCTCAATGGAGAGCATAAATAAGGACATTTTAATTGATTGTTTTTAAATGTTTGTTTGCTGCCTTTTATCTAATTTCGAGTAAATTTGTTGCTGCGTTGCTTTCTGCTTTGATTAGGATGCAGGAATTTTTACAACCTGCTTTATTCCAAGTTAGAGGGAAGCGATCAGAGAAACGGATTTAACTTTGTTGGGAACTCGGTGGGGCCCTTTGAACATCCGTGCTGCCGAGCATTCAGAGACGTGGTTGGCGACAGCATTTCTTCTTTCTTTACATTTTTGCTGCTTCAAAATGACAAAACGTGCACA
This sequence comes from Tetraodon nigroviridis, assembly GCA_000180735.1. NCBI lineage: Eukaryota > Metazoa > Chordata > Actinopteri > Tetraodontiformes > Tetraodontidae > Tetraodon > Tetraodon nigroviridis. Next base: position 743,910 of record CAAE01015003.1, read on the forward strand.
ACACGTGCGCTCTTACGTCGAGAACGTCCTCCGTCTGGTCCGAGGTCAGGATGTTGGCGGTGATCTTCTGACCGTTGGAGAGGCTGATGTCGAGGGCCACTTCTTCTGTGGGAATCTGCTGTGTCTCCTGTGGGAAGGACACGGGGACGACAACACACGACATTCATGGCTGTGTGCTGTTGTCATTCCTGTGGCTCCACAATGAAACGGCAATAAAAACACAGCGAGCAGGGAGGAGCAGGAAGGCTCTTTCCTTGGAGACAAACGCGACATTCATGCAGGATTAGCACGTCCTGGTGACCTTAGCAGGAATTTTACACTCAACAGACAGTGTTCCCTTCATCTTGTTACCAGCTTCGAGGGAATTCGGGGACATTTAATCGACCTGGAAAGCTGTTTTGACAAGACGGCCGTCAAAAATGAATAACCGAGTTGGTTTGTGCACCTGAGCTTCCAGCCTACACTTCCCACATGGTGAGGTGGGCACAGGTGTATCACATCCTGCTTATTTTTACCATCTTGTACATTGTTGACACATCGGAGTTCTGATGAAGATCAATGTGAGGCTGAAGCAGCTCAGTCTTCAGTGGAGGCTGGTGAAACCTACAGAGATCCATCCATCACCTCTGTGGAGCCTCCGGGGTCGTCCCCGACCTCCCCTGGTGGAGATGGAACGCTGATGGGAGGCGGTAACCCGTGGCAACGCAAGCAGGAACCAAAGCAAAGGGGCCGAGCCTGGCCTGGGGCAGCTCGTACAACCCTTCCTTACTTTGATGTCAGGTGACGCGTCCACAGGCTCACGCCTTCGCCCTAAACCCCCCCACGTCCACCGATTTACCAACCTGCTGCGCCTTCCGTAAGAAGCTGTTGAACATCTCGCTGGATCCAAGCAAAGGATCCTGACGCACTGTAAAAAAAAAAGAAAGAAATAGGTTCAAACCGGACGACAAACCAGTACCAGGAGAAAAAAACGACAGGATTTTACAGCCTTCATCCCTGAACAGCTCCAGGACCTGGACCTGGTTTCTGGCAGGCTGTTTCAAGACATCTGTCAGTGCAGATTTAGTCCACACAAACGATCCTACGCACTTCACCAAGAAATGCCAGAGAGCTGGTAATTCCTAAAAAAACAACTGAGTCATAGCTTAACCCCCAGAGTTAGGAAACCAACTCGATGCAAACTTTGTGTTCTGACTGGTTTTAGGCTCTCAGTGACTGATAACAACCTGAGTGAGTTTCTGTGTGTGTGTGTGTGTGTGTGAGAGAGACAGCCAGCGCTCTGAGCCTTTTCTACCCCTTCAACGAACTGTCCAAGTGCTGGTCGTGTGTGTCAGGACAGTGTGTGATTGCAGCAGCCCTTTTCCATAACTATGCAGACAGCCATGATGTAACCGGGGAAACTTGTGGCCAAAGACACCCTGTGTGTTTATGCTCGCTGACTACGAGCAAATACACACTCCAACAACGCTCCCTTGTTCTGCTGTGGCTGCCGGTGCTCCAGAGGATTCAAACAAACCCTCGGCGCTGCTGCCAGTAACGCTTATTCATGTGTTTGTGTGAAGAGTCCAGCGTCAACCTGCTCAAGCCTCCATTCGATTCCGATCGCCTCGCTTTCTGCAGGATCAGCAGCTCTTTCCAGAAAAAAATAAACTCTCAGGTGGCCTGATTGTTGTGGCGACATTTCAAGGAAAGCAGTTTGCATTTAATCACAACGTAAACTGTCAGTGAGGAGAACCGAAACCTGACTCAACCGATTCAAACCGATTCAGGCATAACTGAGGTCAAAACGCCGACGGTGCCGTCTGGAAACCCTACCAGCCTGCATGTACTTCTCCAGCTGTTCCCGTCTCTGTTCCACCTCAGCAGGCGTCAGCGTGAAGATCTTCTTGGGGGGGAAAGCAGGCACCACATTGCTGCCATATTCCTTCTTTATCTGTTGATACAAAACACACGTTGAGACAGTCGGGCTGCAGCGCAGACAGGCTGGACTTGTTACATCCCCTATTCTGGCAGCTCGTAATCAGAGAAATTTGATTTTTTTTTTTTTTTTTTCGTCACATTTCCATGTGTGACAACCACACGTGGCCCTTTTCATGGCCAGAGTATTGGAGCTCAGAGGAGCGGTGGCTGAAATTAAAGAGACGTGGGTTTCCTTTTCTGAAAGGTACATTCAGCAGATGAATCACGGGTTTATTTCAGGTCCAGGTTCAACGGTTAGCTAGAGTACTTTCCACTCTTAACCCAGACACGCTAGCACATCTGGAACCCGTGACAGCTCTAACCGTCAAGCCTTGGTCTTTACTTGGACTTCCACTTTCTTGACTCATTTTTCCGTTTTTTAAGGTCAACTATCTTTATCTCTGCGGGCACACACACTCAGCTCTGGTCACGATGTTTTTTATTATCTCTACTGTCAAAATAAACCAACCCATAAATGAGAAAAACCTCTGATGAGCTAGTGACCAGGTCGGTTTGTGCCTACTACTGGAGGGCTTAGGGGGTCATGACTGCGGCAAACTCAGTCTGCCGGAGTTTGTCTCTTATCGTCCGACTTGTACCCTGTTGCCTGGCAACAGCAATTGTCAGAGTGGAAATCGCACACTTGAGGAAGGAAGGAGCAAAGTTTTAGCCTCCCTGCTCCTAATGTGGTATTCCACGGGACTGTGCTTGTATGGTTACTGCACACACAGGTCAAATATCCACCAACAGAGGAAAATAAATGGTTCTCAAAGTTCAGCACGTTCACGAGTATTAGCCGTTTTATTAGGAGGAGGAAACCGACGTGCACATCAGTTATTACAGTCCTGACATCCAGCTAAGCTTCACTGAGGCAGAGACTGAAAAATGTCCTCAGAACGGCAACATTTCATCCTCAGATTAACGTCTCCTCCCCAGCAGGTGAAGTGAAAGAAGAGCCAAGAACATTCTTTCCGCCTCCCCCTCCAAAATCCTCTCCAGCGCTGCATATTCACATGCAAATTCTTGAACTATTTGAGGAAAAACCACGGAACGCATGAGTCGGCTGTGACTGAGCGTCGGGAGGCTGGCGCGTCGACCGCGTCCGGCGGCAACGAAAGAAAGGTCACCGGGCGGATGTCCTGGCATTTAAGCGCCTGCCTTTCTGCCCCGGAGCTGCGTCAGCGTCTGAAGACTCACCTGTTCGTGGAGGCTGAGAAGCTGGCTGTAGCGCACCCGGCAGTGCAGCACGCCGTTGACGTGGATGTTGTAGGCCTGTAGGGTGAAGCAGAGACGCATTTAGTTAGGACACCGCTCATCAGCCTGTATAAACAAGGTAAAGCAGCGCTTCTGCTTCCAGAACGCATTTCACAACGTCTATCCAAGAGAAACTGCTGCTGGCGTTCCAACGCAACTTTCCATTGTGCGGAAAGTGGAATTTTTCAATTACTTCCCTGATCCTTCCTCCTGAAGGAGATATTACTCCTCATTCCTCTGCAGAACACGCAGCAGGTTGGCGGCAATCAACCCGGCACTCGGCAGCAGATGGCAGCGAGGAGTAAAACTAGTTTGAAAGACCAGGATCGAGGTTTCCGGGCAACAACAACAGCTTTCAAGAGAGAAAACAGGAAGAAAATGAAGCGAAAAATGCAGATCCAGGCAGTCGTCACACAGGAAGGAAGAATGGGTCTGAACGTTTTGGGTCTGGCTGATAACACAACCTACTTACTTCTGTGAGCTGCAAGCTAAACGCCTGCACGCTGTTGCTGCCGTTATTCAAAAAAACATGTGTAGAAACAAAGCAGTCGGAGCAGCAGAGGAATTCTACCAGGAGTCTTTTTTTAAACAACAACAACAGAAAAACCCACAACAGAGTCAGAGATTTAACCAACAGTTGGGAAATTTAGGGAAGTGCGATCACTCAAATACAGACTATTGTATTCTTGCACATGAGCAAAAACCGCAGCTCTTTTTTTGAAGGGATTATGCAAACGCTGCAAATTACTCGGCCTCCTCGTTCCAAGGTACACGAGGTCCATCCTCGACATTGTAACCGAGCACAGTTGCTTCCAGTGGCTCCAGGAAGGTCACAGCGACAGTCACATGACTGGCAGCTGAGCGCTGGAAAACTAATAAAGTTTCCACTGGAGCGCAGGCCGGGAGACGCGGCTCTGGCAGGTAAAAGAATTCCTCAAGATATTGATTTTCATGCGGGAGTGCGGCCATCTGAGGGGGAGTATCGCTGCTAGACAAGGACCAGGGTGGGTTTCTCCAACAGCAACATGGAGCAGTGACACCTCCACACACGGAAACGCCAACGCCGACGTTTGTTTTTCCATCCTTGGAGCAAATGGAGTCACTTGTTCAGAACATCCACACTCCACAGGACATTAAAGTCCGGGATCAAGGCGCGATCGTCTACCAAACACTGGATGACTGTTTCAGATTAAAAATAATTACTCAAGATTATTTGTTGTTGTTTGCTCATACTGGGCTAAGATTACACAGAAATATGCCTGAACCCATATGGTTCCCTAGCAACGGGTGTTCCACAGTTGATCCACACTACATGTGTGAAAGAGGCTTTTTTCACCAGCGTTGTTGACGGAAACGTCAAAAAACCCAGAAGGAAAGAGAAACCAGCTAATTGGTGCTGACGGTGATAAATGGTAACCGCGACCGTCTCCCACGCTTTCAGGTAAAAACGGTGGCTGATTTGTTTTTTCACAGCGGTGAATTTTTCTGCAAAAGTGCCAAAAAACACAACATAGCACATTTCAGACATAAAAATGATGGAAGTGCAGTTAGAGCAGAGCCTAATGACCTTTTCTAAGATAAAAACAAGGTGTTCCGTATCTTGATGGCAAATCTGAGTAAGAATTTGGGCGCAGAGTAAAACCTCTGAAACAAAAGGCTCTCTGTTGCTCCTCAGGTGGGTGCAGGCCTCCTCGGGGGGCAAATAAATGGGATATGATGGAACAGGACCCAACCCAAAACTGCCGCATACAACAAAATAACCTGGATTATAACCTGAAATCGTGATCCAGCAGATTGAAGAGACAGACTAAAGTGTGTAGGAGTAAACCCATCTGTGTATGCACAGCAGAGGGGTTGATTACAGTGGGAAAAGGACTCATTTACCTGCTGGTACCCTCATATTAAACTATAAACACAGAAACTGCTGCCACGCTGAACTTTGACCCCAAACACCAACCTCCACACTCACCACGTAGCTGGATCCGTTTTCCCCCGAACAGACCTCCGTTTCGGGTATGGAGAAATGCATGTTAGCTGGAGGATGGAGACACCGGGTCCACTGGCTGAAGGCCCCCTGCAGCGACAGTCGGGGGCAGGGGGGGACCCAGACGGGGGGAGGCGGCTCGGGAACGGTTCCCTCTCCGGTTGCTACGTCCGAGGGCAGCTGTGGCAGCCTGGGGCAAACTAACGACGACTCTGATGGCCAGCCAGCAACTCGTGTACTAACTAGCATCCAGTTTACCTCCTCGTAAAACTTCCACCACGTCAGTGTCCAACTTTTCTCACCGCCGTCCCCGCAGCAGCCATGTTGCAAGTGTTAAGTAATTACACATTCACCAATAGTGGTAACATGTATTTCCTACCCACTTGAAAAGAAAAAAGTCCGCAGCTCACAACTATCTACTCTAACATTAGCGCCTCAAGCTATCCGGTTAGCTATCCGGTTAATTCGGTTAATGCGTAACAGCATTAAGTTTGCGGGTTAAAGATGCAGTTTGTCCCTGCAAAAAAAAAAAAAAAAAAAAACAGAGCAGCGCAATGGTGTTAGCAAACCTTTCCAAATTTGAGCAGAGACAGCTGCATTAAAGATTTGGTTTGCTTTTTCCCTCTCACTCACGTTTGGTTGAGAATAATAGCGACATCGACTGCGGAAGACCTTGATAAAATATGATAAAAATGTGAGAGAAATTCTATGGTTCAAACCTGTCCAGTGTTCGGTGCGTCTGATAACCCTGAAAAGAAGCGTTGCAACGACCCATCTGGGCTACACCATCCCGTTTACAGCGAGGGGTGTATCATCTCTAATATGTGCTAAATAGAATGTTTAAAATAAATATAGAGGCATTCTTCGAATTTACTACCACGTATTAAATAGATATAGCTGTAATTATTCGCTAAATTAAGCTATTTTTTTTTAATAAATATAGCTCGTAAAATGATCTCGCGAAAACGTCTACTTTCTTTGGTACAACCCAAAGTGACAGCGACTGCGCAGTCGAAATGTATTAGAATCAGAAAAATCCGTCTAGAATTTACCATCCAGTTAACAGATTCTGTTTATGTGCAAAAACCCATTTTTACTTGTGGGATTCATAATACGTACGCATTTAAACGAGATGCGACAATTTTTAATATCCCTGTCCTATCGTCTTTTAGTAAGTTTTGTTCATGATATAAATTCATTGATCATCCTATTTTTCTCGTCTAACAAAAAAGGTAGATGTCTTTGTTTTTAGCTGGCTATAATTGTTTTTAATATATATTTGACGCAGAAAGATTAAACTACATTTATTGCATGTATGCGCAATTTTAGCGCAACTCATTTTTTGTCGAGGTTTCCGGTCACATGTCAGCCGATGACTAGTTGAAAAAAAAAATGAAAGCTGGGGGCAGCCAGCTTCCAGCTACAGTCTTTGTTTTTATCTGTAATTTATTTTTTGTTACAAGTCATCAGCCCCCGGACCTGCAGGTAAGAGTGAAATTTGTCATTGTCATTCGTTTAATTCCTATTCTCATGGAATCTGGCTTTGGCGAATGCTGTTTCGATGTGTCAGAATGTTGTTGTTGTTGTTTTTTTTTTTAACCACAACCCTTTTTAACCACAGGTATGTGGACGCTGCAGCGGGACAGTTTCAAACAACAGCCAAGTGGGTCAGTTTTGCTTCTTCTCTCTTGGTCGGATAGACGGACGTTGCTGCTTAAATAATGACAACACAAGCGACCCTAAACGCATCACGGGGTAGGTATTTCGCAACGTGCGCGATAACCATTAATCCCGGAGAACACGGTGACCAAGAGCAAGCTGGAAAAAAGAACTTGTTTTACTAGATTTTGTCCCTGTCAGTTTTCCTGTTGTTATGTTTAATAATCTGTTATCGTTTTGTTACTTTTTGACAGGTTGGATCTGTCCAATTGTTCTTTAGCCCACATTAAAGATCTCCAAGAAGCATCAACAGCAGTTATTATGTATGAAACGTCTTCCCTGTGTTTTCCAGAACAATGTGCAGACAAATGAAAAGCATATTTCCACTACAGGTCCCGTGAATGGAATTTGTTTTCCTTTGCAGGGATCTTTCCCTCAACCCCATTGTCAACATTAGTGACACAACGTTTGAAGGATTTGTTAGCTTAAATTACATGTGAGTATGTTTAACAAAACACAACAAAAAAATGCTATCAAATGCATAACATTGCAGATGTTTGGTAACAGTTCTTTGCATGTCGGAAGGATTTTGCCACTAGATTTATCCTGTCCAGGAGGCGAAGCGGCATGGGAAAAGGTGGATGTTGAAAATGGAAGCCGCGTTTGCAGAGACCAGATAAATTTGTGCAACCAGACTGGACATCTGTGTAAGCTCCCGGCCGACTTGCTTCTGACGGTGCCCGAAATGTTGTAATATTTATAACCGATAGTCCACAGCCTTCACCTGTCCCGGGAACTCTCTGTGTGCTCCGTACGGCCCCGGCTTCTTCCAATGCAGCTGCACCGACAACTTCCACGGGTACAAGTGTGTCAGGGAGGTCAGTCCTGAAGGAGAACGCTCTCTGAATCCCAGATGATGCACGTGTTATCGTTTTCAAGCTCTACCTCCCCCGTCCACAGGGCGAGTTCCCCACCTTCCAGGTGTTTGGGCCTCTGGGAGCGTTTACAGTTGCGCTGTCCTTGCTGCTGTGGTTCACCCAGAGACGTCAGGTCAAACGAGGCTGAACAAAGAGGCGTCCCCTCGTCCGCGTGACGCCGCCTTTGTAACTGTCATTTTTAAATTTCTTGTGCAATTTTAGAGCAAGGTTTCTATGGTACTTTATGCTTGCAAACTGACATTTGAAAAACGGCGTCTTTTACTGACTTTTCATTGCCTTTTAACTGACATGCACTGAACACGTGTGCCGCACATGTTTTTAAATATGTTCACATGGAGTTTGTAGCATTTGAATTGTTTACTGCGAGAGCAGGTGGAGTTTGAGGACGACGTTCAAACCTGCTGGGAAGAATCTGTTCATCACCTGCGGTAATGTGAAAAACGTGTTGAAACTAGGTGGATGTTCATGTTTCGTCCCAAAACAATTTAAATAAAACACATTTCAACTTTTTTGGGGGGGGGTTTTGTTCCAATTAAGATGTAGATATAAGTGGTCACGTGTCTCCACTGTGAATGTATTTGACGGTTTCTCAAATATTCAGTAACACGATCAATTCTCCTGTTTAAAATTTGAGATTGACCATCTATCAGAGAAGAACTGAAAAATTAATTAAAAACTGTCAAATTAGGATATTCAAATATTAAATACGTACAGGCTCTGGTTGTTTGCCATTGTCAGATATACATTTATTGCATGCTAAAAGCACAGTACTCCGCATGGCATCCAGACTCCCGTCGCCAGGGTTCAGGAACGTCGCCTCACTGGTCCACATTTTTGACTCGCAGCACCACAGGAACCGATGTGCAAGGGATCATTCCCAGCTCTGTGATGACTATATCTACGAAATCTGGCGGCGTGACGTCGTACACCAGGTTAAGCAGGCCCAGAAACTTCACCTCCTGCCAGTGTTCTAGCTGCCTCTTCCCTGCTCGTGTCACGATGAGGTCATCGGGGTCATCTGGAAAGGATGGATAAAAGTGAGTTCTGGATGTCTTTGGCTTACACGGTCACAAACCACTGGTCATACACTTCATACCGAGTTCGTTTGACACAAAAGAATCCGTCTGCACCCTCTCGCAGAACTTGTAGGTCTCACAACACACCAGCACGGGTACGTTAAAGGCTTTTGCAACCAGAGCGATCTGAGACGTCCCCACGCGGGACATAACGTAGCCATTGGCCAGCAGAGCATGAGCACCGAGGAAAACCTTTGACACCTACAAGGTCAGAGATGGAGGTGTCAAAGGTGGAAACGTGGAAAGAAAGGGAACAGGATGAAAAAGAAGCATGTTTTTGCCTCTGGGAGGATGTAGGAGACGGCTGAGATGAGGACGTAGGTGCAGCTGATGCCTCTTTGGACCAGACGTCTCAAGGTCTCCCGGCCCTCCAGGCGGGGTCTGCTGTCCACCACAATGACGCGGAACTTCCTGCCCTTCTCAAAGGCCTCGTGTAGGATGTAGTTGACCAGTGACGAGCTGGAAAGAAGAGAGCGATAATAGCAGAATGTTTCTGAGAAGGCGGAAGGAGAGATGCAATCAAGAAGTGCTTAGTGACAGGAAGTAACTGATTATACGGGGGATTTTTTTTCCTCCAAGGTCTGCTATAAATGTCTTACCACCCATACACCAGGATGACATCGCCATCACTGATCTTTTCAATAGAAAACTTGGCAATAGCTTTAGCAGCGAGGATGATCTTGTTGATGTAGGACTCGATGCAGTCCAGCAGGTTGCTTTTTGCCTAAACAGAAAAACTGGACTTACTGTACATACCAGCATCATGACTGCTTTATTACAAAAGGCATATTCCAGAATTAGATGTAAAGTAAAAGGCAAAATGTGTGCAAATGACCTCTTCTTCTTTACACTGGCTGGAAATATTAGAGATCTCCTTCTTGATAAATTTAATGGCATTACCCATGCTGGCTGACAGGGGGCGACATTGGTTTAAAAAACTGCAATAAACACAGGAAAAGGGTTAAACTGAGCAGTGATCACCATGCAATGAACAGTTCAGTGATTTTTACCTGATGTAAGGCTTTAATTTGTTCACCAAATCTCTTGAAAGGTCTTCATTCGGCGGTGTGGTATAATCCCTTATTACCTAAGTAGAAAAACAAGGCACCGCAACATTTAATACGGTACTGCTGATCGAGTAAAGATGGTTCTGGGTGGACGGTTGGTGGTCTTTACCTGTTTGAAGGCATGCAGCAGGGCAACAGAACGAGCGTTGGAGCCTGCTACGATTCCCTGGGAATACTGGAGTCCCAGGCGAACGATAGCGGGATGAATCACTGTGGAGGGAATGCTGCAGCAGCCCCAAAAGACATCATCATCGTCATCTCTTAATGCAGAGTAAAAGAAAAGAATGCCAAATAGCTGCGCTGAATTTTTAATCAGCGTTACCTGATCTGCTGTGTCAGGGGAGATTTGCGACTGTACTGATGGAGATGAGAAAACAGACTGACTTTGTAACCATAATCCAGGCGGAGAGGGATCTGAAATAAAAGAGATGGAACGGAGGGGAAGTAGATGCACCAGAGGCTGACACACTCGGACGTGATCCTGCACAGCAAGCATCTGTGGCACACCAAACAAACTTCAAACGCCGACGGCACACGCTTAAAAAGATCAAACCTTCGTAGCAGCATTGTATTTTCCTGTCTGGAAGACATTTTTGGTATCATCACATGCAGTAGTGATGTGGGGTTGAACGACCAATTTGAACGTGGGTGATTTACACCTCTGTGGGTCTTGTAAACACAAGCTGTCCCTAATGTTTTAAGTGTTGCCACGTGTGGTGACCCACCTGCTGCCTTTCCAACTTCTTGGCAAGTTTCCTTAGAACCTCTGGGTTGTCGGCCTGGATATGTTCTGGGAGTCTCTTCACCACTAAAAATAAAAAGTTAGATGTTTCCCCAAGCGTGAATGAAAGGAGGTTTTTTCTTTTTTGCAGACATGGGGATCGATGCAGTACCTGGCTGCAGCTCACTGGGCTGTCCTTTGGGCTTGGAAGCGACGGCCTGCTGACCCGCTTCTCCCTTCTTGGCCTGTTTGAAGGCTCGCTCAGCCTCTTGTCGGGCTCTTCTCTCCGCTTTCAACTCAGCTTTGCTCTTAGCTGGCTTATCGACTGGTGCAGCACATTCTGGGGCAGGCACGGGGACAGAAGCAGGCACTGCTGAAGGAGCTGAGAGAAAGAGAAACAGAGAGTGGCGATCTATGAATGCACCGAAGAATAGTGAGAAAATAAACTGGAAAAGAAAATGGTAAAATGACGGACTGCCCTCGGTACCTTTCTGGGCTGTGACTGGTATAGAAGGTTGGGGAGCTGAAGATGAACTGACAGAGTTCTTTTCCTTCCCACCCTCTTGTGACGTCTTGTCATCTTTCTTCTCTTTGCCTTTCCTCTGCTGTTTCTTCTCTTTCCTTAAACGCTGCTTCTCCTCTTTTGTCAACTCTTTTCCCTCCTTCTATTTGACAAAACAACAGCGAAAACATTACAGACAGCTCAAAACACGGAAATCTTGACAAATTTAAACAGGAACCTTTGCTCGCTCGATGCCATCGTCTCCGTGGGAGCTTTCTGCAAAACACCGATTAACAAACACTTGATCATCACACCGCGAACCGACGTTTGTTCACAATTGGTCTCTGAACATCCCAGACAGCACCACGACGAGGATAAAAACACCTCGTTCAGTGACACTTGGTACACGTTTATTCAGTTCTTCTTATTCATAAACTAAAAAGATGATGCAATAGCGTGTGAATGCCTGACGTGAAAAACATGACAAGCGTAGTGGCCCCGATGCACTGCGAGCAATGCTAACATTAGCAGCAGTGCCATATTTCAGATAAATTTGTCTGAAAACGTGTCTCAACGAAAAACGCAAAATCGAAATTATAGAAGAAGAACTTGTCTTAAGCGCGTGCGTAAAAGCACATAAAAATATATGGGGAAAGCTCCGAATTCTGGCTTTAAAACTCTTTTAAACTCACCTGTCTCTACTTTGTCGTCCATGTTTATGACGCTCTCTTCTTCTTCCTCTGCTGCTGCAGGGTGACGGCAACCTCCCTGGAAGGGTGTGCTGCCCCCTGGTGGAATAAAGCGGCGCCTACACTAGGATAAGTTTATGAACGTTTGACATAAAATGAAGTTACAAGAGATGCTAAGTTCAATGTATTATTCGCTTTTTAAAGAAATACTCTGTGATTTTGACTAATTATTCCACATTGAGGAACTATTTGAGCATTGGACATAAGATTTATTCTGTATGCTTTTGTATTGCTTATATTTTTCACTTGTTTTCTATACTATACTCTGAAAAAAAACATTTATTTAGTTCATTGTCACTGAATTAATATGCCTGCATTAAAATAAATCTGTATTAATTTATCAATGTGAATATACATAATTTTTTCATAGATGGTTTTATCACATTTTGCACATCTGTTAAAAATCACGAGCATTTACTGAAGTTTCTGTAAGTTCTCATTTAAAACCAGAATAATAATAATAGGAATTCAGGTATAATTAGAGCTGTGATGCCATTTGTTGTGCAGCAAAAATGAGTTTTAAATGGCAAGCAATTGACAGGAATGGTGGTTTGTGGTGTCATCAGTCTTTTATTACCACACATTGTTGAACAGGAAACAGCAGGACACTGATATAAATGGAACAAAACACTGCTACTGTCAACAGACCACACCGCAACACTGCTGTGCCTTGGCTTCCACGCCGCTGTGTGCCGACGCAGTAGCTGGTTGAAGGGGACCAAACCTCACAGAAACACCTGACTTGGTTCCGTTTGACCAGCCACAGCAAGGCGTGCTGCTTCAGCTGCACCATCCAGGGAGAGCGGGAGGGACGGAGGACGAGAGGGAGGGCTATCAGGGGTGAGGACCGAGGAAAAAGCAAAGAAATGACAAAGGTGACAGATAAAGAAGGCGATCGTCATCTGAAGCTGGCGCGTCCTCCTCAGGCTGCTGGAACACAGAGAGAAAATGATTCTAAATTATTAATTAAAATAAACCAGCATGTTGCCAAACAGATTACCCCCATTTATTCCAACTCCAGCCAACAGCAGTGACCCTTCACCCCCCCCAGTGACAGCTCCACACCTCCCCTCTCTTCCTTTTTGGACAGTCCTGCGGTTGCTATAATGGGTGACAGCTGTGCTCCGTCAATCCCCTCGGACTGTCAGCCGTTGGGGCCGGGAGGCCAGTGTTCAAGGCGTCCCGGAGACCCCATCAGCGGTTCCCTGGGTGCAAAGCTAACTGCACACATGCTTCTCACCTGTCGCCCTCGCACAAACACACATGCACTATGACCCCCACCTCCAGTTTTGACAAAAGATTGAGAGACGTCTTCCTCTCTTCGGCTGGGCGTTCGTGTCCTCCTCGTAACCACACACTTCCTTACATTCCATAAGTGGTGTATTAATATGGGGATATAAGGAAGCATGTCCTTACAAGGGGCAACAACAGGATTCTCAGGGGGCGTAGCGACCCCCCCGGCAGTCCGGTAAACATGGAGGAGAAGGAACAGTGTGGCTTCACGCCGGTTAGCTGTGACAGTGTGAGTGTGTGCGTGTGTGAGCGATGAAGGCCGACGGCGCGACTGACTCTAAAACCTTCTAATTAAAGTTGAAGGAGGGACTCTGAAGGTGTGTCTTCTGCTACGTATGCGGCTGCAGCAGATTCAGGATGGCTGCTGCTACACAGAACAGCAGCTGTTTGCCAGGTCACGCCAATTTTGTGATGCTTAATTCCTCCGAGCTTAAATAACTCAGGAGGGAGAGGCAAGTTCTGGCTTCCAGTGGGTAAAGGTCACTCTCTGTCCTCTGTCTTACATCATGCTTACTGTGACCCTCAAAAAATAAAAAAGAGTGTTAAATTCATCCCCACTCACCTCTCTGGGGCCGCTGCGCCTCCTTCGAAGGGTGCTGGTGTTGTGAGCTGACCTCGGGGAGGACGGCAGGCTCCGTCTCCTACACTCAATCTGACCGCTGCCACATCAACCATCTCCCAACCAAATGGCCTTCTGGGGTTCTTACCACTCTGTCGTCAACTCCCGTTATTTCCTCTGTCACACCTCAGCTCCTCTCCATCCTCACCTGTCTGAGGCGTCAGCCTTAAAAACAACCCGGGGGTTTGCTTAAGAGAGACTAGGAGACTCATCTAAAGAGCAGATTAAAAGCTAGCAAACGTTACTGAGGAGCAATACAGAAGAAGGGAACCTCTCAACCTGCCCCTGAAATGCCCTTGTTAACCCCTACGTAAGCTCCATCTACCCATGACCCCCTCCAGGAGCCTCCATCACCCTAACCGCCTCTGCTCTGGCGCCATCGACCATCTTCCTCTGTTTCTGGCCGCTGGATTGTGGCAGGCCTCGGGGATCGGCCCTTTTCTATCCGGCCAGGGGCGCCCCCCTCCAAAGCGGCCTCCCACCTGTTGGTGTCCTTTAGAAGCCCGGGCCTCTCCTGCGCCTCCTGTCCGGCCCAATCAGAGCCCTGACAAGGGGGAGCCAGCCTGTGAAATCACACCTCTCAGCTGTTCACACTGGGCTCGAGACACCCTACACCCCTGCCGTTCCCCCGCTCTGCCCCCACCCCGTCGCTTTCAGGCAGAAAGTCAATGGCTCCTTTTTGGGGGAAATTAAAAAAAATGGGAGGAAAAGAGGGAGCCGGGGGGAACGGGAAAGCAACTGCCTGCTATGCATGTTTTATTGGGTTTAGCGGAGGAGTCGGAGGAGCAGGCGGAGCAGAACACCAGACACAGCTGAAGCCAAGGTTCCGGCTCCCCCCCCCGCCCCCCCGTCAGCCTCCTGCGCCTCACCCTGGAACCTTCAGGAGGAAAAAGTGATATTCGCTCTCGTCAGATCACTAACTCACCCCTAGACCCCAGGACAAAGTTGTGGTTTTGGGTTTTTGTGCAGCTCAACAGCTCAAAAAGTTGAAACGACACAGACCAATTATGAGGATTCTAATCTCTAATCTCTAGATTATTCCAGATTTATACTGTCAGAAAACAGTGCTACATTCACCGCATCTAACCAAGAACTTTTTTGTTATTTCTTTATAGTTATTTTCCCCAGAGTAAAAGAAAAGGATTATATGCTCCAACTTTAGACTGAACACCTCAATCTTTTAATATACCAAATAAAACGGAAGTCAAGACCTTTGGGTTTTATTGTGAATATGTCTCGGGCCTGTAGAAACAAAGGACAGCAGTGCTTTTCCGGCATTCCCCTGCGGTTTCAGGACTCTTCCGTGCCCTGACTTTATCTTCTAAGTCCTCCTAAAGAACACAGGGGTCCTTATATGACTGTGCCGAAGCCTCCGTGTGGCCGCCGAGCCACCGTCAGCGGGTGCGCGGGGTTCATTTTCCTCTGCTGCAAGCACAAGCTGCTCCACTAAGGTCAGCACCTGTGTTCTAAAATCAGCGCCCAGGCTGGGTGTGATAGGAACCTGGGCCTCATTCACAGAAAGCTCCAGCTCAGAGAGGGGGGCTTATATTGAAACCCAATAGTCTCGCTATTTTCAAGGCACTCGCCGTCCACAAATAGACACCCCATCGCATCTTTGTATCTCCTGGTTTTTTTTTCTACTCTCTCCATCACAGGATGTTGTCTAATTTCCACAGTTGTTCAATATTTCCCATGGCCCCCCGCCAGGGTGTATCACAAATGCAACATTTCCACTAATGTCAGCTATGCGCCACGGCCCAGCCAAATATATCTGGGCTCTGGCTATATCAGATGTCTTTTGTTGTCCAGCGGATCGCTGGCCGCTCGGACCGGACACAATGGTTAAAATACAAAAGGTAATCCCGCGTTGCTCCTGACAGATGGCTGCTGTCATAGAGAGGCTTAGGATTCACCAACAAACCGGCTTTCAACAAATCACACGCTTTTCTCTCATCTGCTGCACGTCCAGCAGGAGATCTGCTCGTGACTCCGTCGCTCTCGATGGGCTTTTGCGGAAAACCAAAGAGCTATAGCTCAAAAGTGGCAGAAGACAGCGCAGGAGTCGCTGCCGCTCTCCTGCGTTTTCTGCAATTTGGGTCAGAGGGGTTATTTTTAACCCCCGCTGGCGTTCCGGGGCCCCCGTTTGCTAATCACTTTGTTCCTCCCAGTCATACCCATCCAGCCCGTTTGCCAATGTCCTGCCGCTTCTACGGAGGTCACAGCACGCTTTTCTTGGCAGGAGGGAGCCACCGGCCCTCCCCCACAACCCTCACCCCCTTCCAGGACAGCAGCAGGTAGGAGTTCGCTCTGACCGTCCCCAGAATAGTTTCTTCAAGAGTGGACAGCATGGATTTCTATAGGTATAAATAAACCGGCAGCTGACACCAGGAGGGGACAACCTTGCAGATGGGCCTCCTGTTCTTCAGAGGGAACTCTGCCAGAACAAGAGTTAACTCATGTAAAACGCTTCAACCAGCTTCACTGAGGATGGGAGGTTAATGGCAGACAAATGCTTTTCAAGTGTTACAGGTTGTTGTTGTGTTCAGTGCTGAATAGGTTACCCGAAACTCAGTTAAAGTAAATGAAAAGCAATTTTTCTTGGCACTTGAGACCTCCAATAAGGGCTCCCGGACTAAATATATTTGACTTATTTTGTCTACGTTTCATTCATTAATTGATATTTAATTTATTTCGTTATCATATATAAAATAATGAAAAAATACTGCCTTTGTAATTAAATAATGTAGTCACGAAAAACTAGAACTGTAGCCAAGTGAGCGAATAAATCCGAGCTTCTGTGTCTGACGCGTGACCAGCATCCACGAGTGGACGGGTCCACGCAGGGACGCGCCTGCGGTCTGCTGCTGACTCAACGCCGCAGCGCTGCCCTTCTCTGGCCGCAGCAGTTGCGAGCGCTGAGGTTGACACAGCTGTTGCAGCGGGGCCAGGTCCTGCGTGGTGGAGCAACCAGCAGCAAAGGTCAACAGGTCGTCAGCGTTTAGGCCGAAAGGGCCAACAGGTGATCGAGAGGTGAGGGCGACCGCCTTCCCCTGACGGGGACGCCGGAGGTTGCGGGGGCCTGCGGAAAACTATTTCAATGCAGCTTTTAATGACGAATTAACCCCAATTAGCTTGTTGTGTTGTCTAACGCGGCAGAACTCCTGTGTGTCTTTATGCTGTCTGCCCCTGGGGTCCCTGGAGGCGTCATGGCAGGAAACACACCCCTGGCGTTTCTCACCAATCAAACAATTAGGACATAAAAGAGCTGGTGGGTGTCGTCGGCCCCCTCCCCTCAGCAGCAGAGCCTACACTTGCACTAATGATCGGCCTTATGACAACAATGTGCAATTAGAAGATATAAATGGCTCCTTGATGATCTCCGACTCTGAGCTCCATGGTGACAGAATAGATCCAGGCCTTGTTCTTGCTGCTACACGCGACATATTTTCACCATGATGCCTCGCTGGTGGCGGGCGTGCGGACAGGAGGTGCTCGCGGGGGTCGTCGCTCAGCTGCCCGACTCCCCACCAAAAGGGAGCGACAACTGCAGGGGTGGCAGCAGTATAGCAACAGCAGCAGCAGCAGCGCCGGCGGCAGCAAAACTCCAGCGACGCTGAGATGAAAGAGCGATGGGGGTTTATGGCGGGTGCAGCTCGGGGGGGGGATCAGCTGAATCAGCCA
Organism: Tetraodon nigroviridis; assembly: GCA_000180735.1. NCBI lineage: Eukaryota > Metazoa > Chordata > Actinopteri > Tetraodontiformes > Tetraodontidae > Tetraodon > Tetraodon nigroviridis. Next base: position 761,412 of record CAAE01015003.1, read on the forward strand.
GCTGAGGATGGTCGGAGAAGGAGTCAGCGAAGAATAAACGCTGCTCTCTGTTTGCGCCGTCACCTGTTGAGAAGAAGGAATGATGGACGACTTCTTGTGCTCGCAAGCAAACAAGAATTTCATTATTTGGGTCTCAGTTGTCTCCGTGACAACCGCGTGGGTTCTGATTCATTTCAGTGATCTTGAACTTGATCTGGTGGTTGCCCTCTGCTCCCCAGGGACCAGGTCAAATGTCCCAGCAGTTGTGTATGTGATCAATAGCCCTCAGTGATGATCGACCCTCCGTCCAGGACATTTAAACTTGTTTCTATGGTGGTCTTGTAGTGCTGGACTCTTTAGAAAGTTAGCTTAGAACTTTAATGTAAATGCACGCACATAAAAAGGCCGTTAAATCTCTAAAGAACGAGAAAATTCTCTTGACAATTTCTGTTGAAAGTTACGTAAAAGTCTCCAGATCAGTGCCAGAGAGGGAAATTACTGTTTGACACTCAGAGAAACCAGGGAATTATTGTGGGGAGGTGTCAGAGTGAATAAGATGCCCTGGAGGTTCTGTGCCATGCTCAAGGGCACCTCAGAACTGTGCTTTCTGATAATGTTCCAACACCTCTCCTACTAGCCCACATCTTTTGGACCTGCAACTGGGACTTTAGCCAGGAACCCTCCAGTTCCTGAATATTTCATGATGTAAACTTAACAAACTGCCATTTTTAGGCAGTATATTTAGAGGCATTTATAATTTTCTCCCTTCCACCCCTCACCCACCAACAGCCTGCCTTCCTTCCCTTCACCCCCCTCCTGGTAACAGCTGTGGCACCAACCCAAGTCACATGACATGGGCAGGTGGGAGAAACCTATGTGGGACACCCGTTCCCTCTTTCTTCCCCTTTTCTGTCCATCTGAATGTCAGACCTATTCACCCACATACTACTTTTACGGGTGTGGCCGTTTTGCATTGCTGGAATGTGCTCGGTGTTTGTAACTCATACTGTGTGTCTGATCCCCTACACTGAGGAAATTCCAGACAGAAAATTCTCTCCCCCTCTTCCAATCCCTTCTAGCAGCTCTTGAAAGTATCTATCTGATGTACATCCAGCATAATGCCATCTATGAAATACGGATACCAACATATGTGTATATCAAATTAAGGATTATATTTTCAGTTGTGCAAACGTCACGCAAACTAACGTGGAGTTAATTTAGTAGACTTTTGTAACGGGAACCTTTGTGCTGATGCTGTTTCCGGGGAACACATTAACCGGCGAACCGAGGAAATGAGCCATTTTGGAAAAGCACAATTTATAACTTTTGATGTTGGCGTTAATATATTTTCAACATATGCACACATTAGTAACATAAAGATAAATTCTACCTGTGTGTACAGAGCAAATATTTAATGCGACTTTTTCTGATTAACACACGATCTTATTGTCCCGACAACATGGCGACGCCCAGCGTCGGTCTCTCCTTCAACTGATCACTGAAAACACTGACAACAGAGGTAGGTGAACTTGAGAAATACGATTGGAATTATTCCTGACACCTGGGTTTACATAAATCCTGAAGGTATTAGATGTTTATAGTGCATCGAGATCCCCTAAAGGGCATTAAAATAAACAACTAACTTGCCATTCCGCTTGTCCTCAAATGATTCGATGATTTATGCTAAATCATTCATCAAAAATATGGATTTCTGCAGAAAATGTTAGTGACGGCTCGCCGCCTGTCCAGAGTGCTGCAGCTCACCCTGGCGGTCATCAAACCAGACGCTGTTGCTCATCCGCTGATGTTACAGGTGAGCTCAGCATCCATACTTTGGGCTTGAGTATTTCTTTTTGTTAATATACAGCCCCTTCCATTGCATATGTGAAATTAGACCAGGAGTTGACTAAAATTGACTTTTTCCAGGCTCTTCATCAGAGAATTCTGGACAACAGCTTTGCCATTGTTCGGTGCAAAGATCTGGTTTGGAGGAAACAGGACTCCGAGAGGTTCTATGCTGAACATTCAGGTGTGTTTTCATGTTTTTAGTGCTTTTAGTCAATGCACACAACCTAATATTTAGTTGTTTTTTCTTGGGTTCTCAGGACGCTTCTTCTACCAGAGGCTGGTTGAGTTCATGTCGAGGTGAGCCAGTCTGAGACGCTGCAAGTTTGTGCCCATCTGTGCTCTGGATCTTATTGTTGCTGCTGACTCCTGTGACAGTGGACCAATGCGAGCTTACATTTTAGCCCGAGAAGACGCGATACGTCACTGGAGAGAGCTGATGGGGCCCACCAAAGTGTTCCGAGCGCGCCACACCGTCCCCGCCTCCATCAGGGCTCAGTTTGGACTCACAGACACAAGAAACACGACACACGGCTCAGGTGAGATCTCGCTGTGTAACTTCACATGTTCTCAGATTAACAACACGTCCACACAAACCTAGAGAACCTCTTACATCTACTCTGTCCTGTGTTCCTTTCAGATTCTGTGGAGTCGGCACAGAGAGAGATCTGCTTCTTCTTCCCAGAGTTCTGCGTGGAGGAGTGGATGAGGACGGAGGAGCCGTTGTTTCGATCGGGGCAGATTTATTATGACTGCCAAACGCTGACCCACACGCTTTTACCAAACAGCTGACCTCGGGTCTGTTACAGTCACAGTGACGATGAGCAGATGCTACACGCCATGTTCGATACGGCTTTTTTCTGTTTTTCTGTCGTCTATGAGCCATTCAGAATAATTCTGCTGAAAGAGGCAATGTGTGCATGAAAATAAAATGAGAACATTGTTTATTTATAAACACATGGGTAATTAGAAAATTACCAATTCTTTTTTCAGTTATGTCTTGTCTCACAATGACATAAAGAGAACCATAATTGCACTTTTGTGGTGCCAAAAATGTTTAAAATTAGTGCACTCACCATTAGGATGAACTGAATTCTTTACACTATTGTACAAAAATACACATTTGAGACATTTCTATGCACATTTAATCACACACCCACCCCAGCTTCACTGTAAATAGTGAAGTCATAAGGATCTATTTGAATACTACAGAAAAAAAATATATATACAGCAGCAGCTGTTTTTTTTAACATTGTAAGATAAAAGATTGATATTTTCTATTGAATATTCAGAGTAGATGTCAAAAAGTTTTTTGTTTTTTTGCCTCTAAATGTAATCACCAAATATTGTATATGGTGACAGTTTATTTTATGTTGATGCTGTTCTTCATGTAAATTTTTTAAGGTGCAGTCTGACGGAAACGACCAAACACTTGAAAGTGGTCCAGTTTAAAGACACTGATGAAAACTCTGCTCCGTCCCTCTGCTTTCATCCATCCGATCATCCTTCTCACAGCCTGTTGGCTTCACTCGCTGTCACCTGCACGCAGGTGTTTCTGTGTGGTCACCTGTTTTCCGCTCCCCGCGGGCTTCATGACCTCGTAGGTGGTAAGCGACTTCTTCACCTTCTTGTTCTTGTCCACCTGGTGGATGCTCTGGGTCACTGTGATGGTCACCTGCTTGGTGGACATGCGATTGTCCTGCCATTTGGTCTGAGCAGAAACGACACACATGACGCCACAGTCGGAGGGGGCTCGGCCATTACCGAAACTCGCCGCTAGGGGGCGGTGAAGCTGCCGCTTCGTCAAACTCATTCAAGCAGCGGTCAAAGATGGTGGAACGTTTACCAGCCCTGTACATTAAATAAGAAATGACCAAAGACAAACATCCAGATTATCTTACAATCTCTTGGGTGTGTAGGATACTTGTGCGCTGTACTCTGGTGCCTGGTGTGGGGGATGCTTCCTCCTTGGCTGGAGGGTCCGTCGTGGCGGGACCATCGCTGGACTTCGGGCTGTTCAGACTGACTTCGGACACGGCTGAACAAACCTTTAGGTAGGCCTGGGCGGGAAGCGGGAGGCTGTCCTCAAAGAAGTCTGGAACTGGTGTGGAGACGTCACACGGGGCTGAGTCAGTGCACAGGACACACTCCTGGCTTTCAGTTGACATGATGGTGAACCAGGAAATGGATCAGCAAACGTCACAATGGTCTGCAGGGCGTGCACACGCCTCAGTGATGGGTAAAGATGGAAGCATTTTTCAGCAATCTGAACCCATTCCAGAGCTGTTTCACGAGGACAGAAACGCTCTGCTGTGTTTTTCCTCCTCACAGACGCACCAAGGACGCCCGGCCCACATTCATTAACATCCCCATCTGTTGCCATGACAGCAAGGTCCTGCTGGAGCAGCGCAGGCTGATTATGCTCAATCATTCACAGCCGGATCATCAAAAACCCAAATAAGTGCATCAACAGTTCAGCTGCACCTGTTTCAAGGCTGCATTTACTGACTGCACACCTTTAGAGCCACTACTCATTTGTCAGCGTGAACAACAGATTCTTGCAGGGCTGTTTCATGAGATCTTTAAGGAATGGAAAGTCGCTCCTACCAGGGCTGAGCGAGTTCTCCGAGGCGAAGGCCGGCCTCAGAGGGGCTGCTCTGGATGGAGGACAGGGGCAGCTCGTTGTCGGTGCTGGTCAGCCACGTGGACTCCGTCTCTTTGGTCCAGCTCTCCAGGTACAGAGGTTCCAGAGCATCGGTCCTGCTCCCCCCACAGCCCATCGCTCTGCATCAGGGTGCCTCCACGTCCCGGCCGGGTGGTTTTTCCACGCTGACAAATCCGGATTTCAGTCCCGACACAGAAAAAAAGGCGGAATAAATGAACCGGGGGGTGAAGCCAGCAGCTGTTCCTCGGAGGACACGCTCAATCACCCCGTTTCCACGCGAGCATCTTCAGAGAATCAGGTCAATCATCGATCATCTGAGCGAATCATCAAGACGTTCAAGTAACTTTCCTACGTCTGAGGCTGCAGGAAATGCACGAATATCAACAGAGTAGAAACGATTTGAAACGGGCGTCTTGTGCATCCGTGTGAGAGACACAGGCCGATCATCAGGCAGCCGACGGAGCAAACATGAACGCACCGAGACGCGCGACGCCAATGGCGTCCGCGTAATTTGGCTAAGGCAGCAACAAAAAGCTACGACAGGAGGAAAAGGAAAAGGTCAACGCTTACTCGCTGTAGGAAGGGTTCCGCGGTGCTTTGGTCTCCGCGGAGCTTCCCCGTCTCGCCTGCCCACGGAGCCGGGATCTGTGCGCGGCGAGCGGCGCTGCAGACGCACCAGGCAGCGGGAGCCAGGACCGCGTTAACGCGTGACAATAATCCACTTATCAGAGCTCCAGTTAAAACACTACTTCTTATTCTGGAAAAATCTGAGGATTTTTGTCTTGAAAAACATCAATAAACCGCTTCAAACTTAATTGATTCTGCAACGTTTGTTCGTTAAAATGCACAGACATAAAGCTGACTCACAGGATAAAACTGTCCCTTCGGAGTGTAGTAACACACATTTGTTTCTGACTGTAACTGTTGCTGAAAGGTTCTTAAGAAGTGCCCATTCACCTTTTACTGTAGTATTTTGTAGAGACGCAAATGAGGAGTTTCCCCACCAGGGGACAGTCATGGTCAACGGACCCAGACGAGCCTCTAGATCCCAAACTGTTCAAAAAGATGCATTTAGATGTCAGGAAATAAAACTAATTGTGTTCATATGTCAGCTTAATCAAATAATTACATGTTAAATAGTGAAAAATGAGGGGAAAGACCGAGATTTACACAGCGTTTGCAAAACCTGGCAGCAAAGAACCCCCAGATCACAGCAATCTGCTCTGGATTTTAAAGCAGAAGCTCACCACAGACGCTGTAATGGCATCTCTGAGTGCCAACACAGGATATCATTTCTTTCGTCATCCAGCACTGACACGATAGAGCGACTGAGGTCTGATTTATAGTCAGTCAATACGCGTGACAGCATCCTCATGGTCTGAGCGTTATCAAAGCGCAGAACTGCCATCTACGCTCCATTTGTCTTCCCTACGCCTTGATGGAGACTGACGGGAAAGACAGAGAAGCGTGCTGGTTCCTGAACCATTACCAGGTCAACCCTCAGGACGCCTCCATCAGTTATCATACACATCCGTCTGCGGCTCCGCTGGACCCCAACCCCTGGATGAAGCCGTGAATCCTGAGAAAACGATCTTAATGGAAGCCTTACCCTTCAAATACATATTCTGACATGGTTTAATGCAGGCCTGAAAGCATCAGAGCTGCATAAAACCACTCCTTTGCTTCCGCCATCACATCTTCCACCTGGTCAATAGTGGCTGGACAGCTATGATTTGTGCGTCCTGTGCCTCCATCATCCTGGGCTGCTGCTCAATAGGCCCGTCTTCTAATTAAAGCCTTGATTAATGTGGCGTGCTGCCAAACAGGGGAGTGAATCATGGCAGAAATACTGTCAGCTCCGGCTGCAAACAAGGGTCTTATTGAACATTTGCTCCACATCAGGTTAAAAGCATGTGGCAGCCATCACGGGCTAAGAGTTTACCTTGCTCGTTTGCAGCTTTAAAACATACTTCTAAGAGGCAAGATGGAGATTTGAGAAATGCATTTCCCAGTCACAGCCGGCATCTTAGCCGTTAGCTTAGCCTGTAGGAACCTCGTGTTTTGTGTAAAGGTATGTCCCCCGTTTCCCCTCGAGCCAGCCTCAGTCTGTCAGCAGCTCCGGGAAGAAAGTGGATAATATAACCTCCCCAAATGGTTTGTAAAGTTTGTGGGAGGGAAATGAAACTTTCCCAAATTCTGTCAGGCGAGAGGGTGAACAGGCTGATGTGCAGCGGCCAAGCTGCCAAATACAAACCTCCAGCGGGATTATGGCCCAATGACAACCACCAGTGGAAAAGTAATTACTGCAGGAGGCTTCAGCCTGGAAATTCTACCTCCTGTCATGAAGAAGGGGGGCTCTGCGTTGACAAATATGCTCATTTTGAAATGAAAGAAAGCTTTGTAAGATACTAAGATATGATGTTTACTTGTTCAGGTTCCATTAGGAGATTGTTCACGTGGTGTCTCCTTCCAGCAGGACAATAAGCATCTTATCCAGATTGAGATGAGGCCAGAAGTCAAAGTTCAGGGGCGTCAATCACATCTCTGCCTTTTGTTCAGCCAGAGACGGTTCTCCTCTCCCTGCACCGGCAAAACTGTGCCAAAAAGCTTCCAAGAACTTGTTCCCTGACCATCCATCACCGCCTGAGCTCTGACAACTTTTCATTAGCGCAAAGTGCTCTGGAGAACAGGCACTAAAGTGCCCAAAGCAAGAAACTGGGGGCAAACACCACAGTGGACGAACGTGGTAATGAGGTGGTTTCCCCTGCTCCGCTCCAGCTGCAACAGCACAGAAACGTACTGAAGACAGGGAAAAGACTGTTCCCTGTCTCTCCCCTCTGTTCTCTTCTTTCATATGGAGGATAAGAACTTCCGACTGGAAAGAAACTAACTTCAGTGTAAAAGTTATTCTACAGAATTGGTTCAATCAAACCCAGTGTGTCAGTATTTCTGCTGAAGTGACACCGGAGAGCATCTGAAGCCAGTCTGACAACAGATTACTGGAAAGCAGAAGTCAGCAAATGGATGAATGAATAATCCAAATCACAGAAGGTGGATCCAGGATGGATAAATGTGGGGAGGACAGAGAGAAAATCTGCAGGAGCTGGAGATCCTGGCAGTCAGCCTGATGAGGGAGGACACCAAGACACATGTGGCTTCTGTAGAGGGATTCCGCTGGAGGACTCTGGTCCACAAATGAACAATTTTCTAAGATGGGCGAAATAAGTATGATTCATTTGCTATAAATGAACAGCTCTAATGATGCCAAATGCAACAAGGTTGTGCTCGTAATCGCCGGAGTGACAGGAGGGGCTGGAATTGAGGCCCAACCTGTCCTCTGATATTCCCTCTTTGAATTCAGGCCTTTATTCATGTCATCAAGCTAAACACGCAACTCTAATCCTGTCAAAAAGTGAGCAATATTTCTGAAAGGGCATTAGCTGGCCTTCTGCGGCAGGAGACGGAGGCATTAGCGTTCATGGAATTTCTCCGGACAGACGTACAAACATCAAAATTTCATCCATTTTAAAAGAAACTGGTACTTTGTTTAGCTGCTTTTAGAAGCGAGCAAACCTGACGTAACCTGATGAAAAGTAGAGAAAAGGCTGGAGAGTTAGAGGCTGTGACCAGAACAGGTGAGCGTTAAGAAGTCATGTGACCCTATGAATAATGTTCGCAATCATTCCGGATTTCACTGCGGCTGGAATCAGAGCCTTGAACACAAACTTTGGACATGACACGTGAAACCCTGCTGCGTTCAGCAGATAAGCGGTAATTCTTCAGTTGTGATCATTTTCTGAGGCGTTTCAGACCATATGTGACAGTCTGCAGGCTAATTTTCCACCACCGGCTGAGAGTTCCTGAGCGGTGTCAGCTGTCATCAGAAGCTAATGAGCCAATGAGATAATGTGGATAATCTGTTGCTCTGCTCAGTTTGAGGGATATTAATTTCCCCTCGGGGGAGCCGTGACACATTTACAGAGTCAATAAGACCAGTCAAAGCGCTAATTCAGATTAATTCCTCCTTTTCTTGCTCCATTTTTTTGCCAGTATTAAATTATAATATGGTGCCGCTGAGCCAGTGGAGAATTCAGCTGCACTCTTTGTGTAAAGTCATCTTAGAAGGCTGTTTATTTTATTTACTGGCACAATTTGCTGGATTTCAGATACAATCTCCTATTGGCAAAAGATTGAAAGGGTAATACCTCCAGCTTTCACTCTGGAGATCACTGTGCCAAATAGCTTCCCATTCTCACTAAATCATTACTTACAAGAATGAAAACAGACAAATCAATAAAAGACAACAGGCGGCGCAGCAGATGGGCAACAGATTAAACTGGAAATCATTAATACAAGCTCTAATTACAATGGCGCCCATCCTAATGCTACATTTTTACCACTTCAGGATCTTTAACAGTCCGAATTTACTGTTTTTTTCCCTCTTAGCATTATCTTAATTTAAGAAAAAAGGAGTGAGAGAAGGAGATGAGGGACAATTAATGAATCAGTCAATCGTTAATGGGGCAAGTGTCTTAGCTTTAGATCAGGAGCATAAAGTTCGACCTCAGCTGAAGTCAAAGCATGAAACTGTCAAAATGTAGGTGGCAGAGAAAAGGCCAATATTTTCCAAAAGGTCCAGGCAGCTTTTTACATCTGCGCCCCACCGGCCTGCTCCAGGATCACCTGACGAGCGTCATCTTGGTCACCGAGACATCAGCTGTGGAATATTTCTGCAGATGCTGCTGCTGGTTCGTGCCTCCCTCCCTGCAGCCGTTTGCCCCCATTTCACACGTCATTTTAATGCGACAGCTCCGCAGCTAACGCTAGGCTCTGACGCTGACGCAGGAACTGCACCATCAGTGAGGAACCTAATTACCACTTTGTGGTATCACCTGTAAAGAGAACCATAAACCACACTGGTGACTTTAGAAGTGGCATGTTTCTGTAAACAGCCATAACTAAGAATGGACGGTGATGGGACCTGTTCTTTTACTGCAAACTACCACCAGGGGGGCGACTATGATGATACTTTGACCTCACTTTCATGCTAAAACTCTCACAAATTACCACAGGGGCGGTAGCGGTGATTAATGCCTAAACGATGTTCAGTTTGCTCCGTTTGAGTCATCCACAGTGCTGCCAATCAGGGCGTCTGATGTTACCTCCCATCAGTCACCGTGGAGATAATGTGGCAATAATTTAAGTAAAAGGAGCCTGAAGAGACGTGAGGACGGTGAGCAGGATCATCTGAGGAGCAGGAGCGGAGCAGGGACCTTGGAGCCCGGCTGAGTTATCAGGTGAGGCAGTAACACAGAGGCTGCGATCCGATACTCTTCCAGGGCTAATTAGAGGCAACTGCCATTTTTTTTGTTTAGTCAGATTGATGCCAGAGCTGATTTGTTGCTAAAAAAGAAAAAACAAATTCACTGCTGCTATTTTATGATCAATGTATGATGAAGATTCCGAGTGTTTGGTGAGGTTGCAACCTTCTTTTCAAAAGTTAACCTAGAGGAGGAGGAGAAATAGGGGGAGGAAGATTGATGGTCTGAAAAAGATAGACGAGCTGTCAGGGATGAGGACGTGATTAGCAGGCATGCGAAGCACTGGGGGGGAACAGATAGTACGACCTTCAGGTCTCTGGCACCAAAACTCAGCTGTCCATCATACATGGCTTCCATTACCATGGTAACACATCAGTGAAGGGTCACCCCGGCGCCTCGAGGTCTCCTGCTGCATTTCTACAAAAGTCACAGCCACAGAGGAGGAGACAGTCTTTCCTGTAAAGGTGGAAATGCCCTGCTTATATCTAAACTCATCACTGATAACGTTTGGTAAACTGTTTTTCCTCCCTGAGAGAACGAAGGTGTAGAAATCCTGGCACTATTTTCTCAGACCACTTGGTGGCAGAGTAGAGTGAAGAAAACACCCACAGAACAAAGGCCTGACGAGAGAAGAAAGCCTGCTGAAAGCCATCAGCAGACTGGAACTCATCGATGGACCTTTAAAAACAACAAACCCAAGAATGAATTAACAGATTATAGATGCAAACAAAGAAATCATCTCCTTTCATCCACAGGAAACTTCCTGTTAGTTTAATTGCTCACCACAAATGTCAGCTCTTGACCTTTATTTCAAGGCAACATGGCAACCATATCCTTTCCATGTTCTTAGCACAAGTTTATGGGGTTGCTATGGACTCCTGTCTGCCAGCTGTTGATCTTCAAGGGGGGTTCTGATATTTAACGTTACAATTACATCATACTGACTGTCAAAGAGATACATGCAAACAAAGAGCGTTGTGCATTCAGGAGATGAAGGTCTTATTATTAAAGATTTAGTGAGACTGTTTACACAGAAACTAACTCCAAAAATACCTTTTATGAAAGATGGGATGATAAAAATAGTGTTTGATAAATTAATCTACCGTGATCAGCCTACTTGAACTTGTTCTCAGCCCCCTTAGATCTATAAATTATCTAACGAGACACTTAATTTGGCATTGCATGGAAATGTGAAAAAATATTGATGCCCCCCCCTCGTAACAGCCCAAAACTTGGGCGTCTTTCCTCTGTTCTCTCTCATCCCTCTATCAATAGTTCCCTTTAATCAGTATGCACCACGTGGAGGCTAAATAGATTACACAAGAGCTCGGCGTTCATTAGAGTTCATTCTCCTCACCGGGGATTGTAACTTTTTAAAGTTGTACGTGTGAATCTGAAGTTGCGAGGGAAAATGCTGCCTGTTTATTCAAACCCTCCTGTGAGAGATTCTCTTTTCCAGTCACATGGAGCGATTAACCGGTCAGGATCATCTGGACTGATGTATCAAAAGCAGGGTGCAGACGTGAGTGTGATTGGAAATACAAATGCATCCAATCCAGTTGGATTGAGTCGTAAACATTAATCTGTCGGCGCTAATCTGGTACTTCATTACAAGCAATAACTGTGATTCCTTATGGCTTAAATTATAAAAAGAAAAGTAATAGTGCAGCTGAAACATGATGAAGAAGTTTAACCTGATGCAACAGTGTGAAAAGTCACATTTTACTGGTTCCTCTTTTTCAAAGTTTTACCATTTTCCTCACACTGTAATTATTTCATACAAAGGCCCATCAGAAAGGTCCCAGGAGACGTCTGAGAGGGCAGGGACGCATGCAGGCGAGAACAAAGAGAAGCTGGGATCCACACGCGTGTATTCACTTCTCAGACCCCTGCCTAAGCCTGGCTGTACAGATAAGTGAAACGCTTTAAGGAGGTTAGAGGTCAAATGTTTCTATTGTGACCTGGTACCAACACAACACACACACACACACACACGCACACACGTGACTTAAAGCTCCAGCTTCACCGGCACAAAGAGACAAACTTAGACTTCAGTGTTGTATTTATTTATACCGGTGTTTCATCGTCAGTGGTTGTAGTTCCAGGGCGAACCTTGGGGGTTTACTGGGCCACAGGCAGGACTCAATATAGATAAAGAAATGTATGGATCGGAGTCTCCACAGGCAGATGAATTAACCTCTGCTGGTGTAAAGTGCGCCCTGGCATTTTTCCGACACAGTAGCATTTGGGACCAACTTCCAGCTAATTTGCATTGACCCGAGACAGATATTGCAATCGACAAACATCATCTCGTCACATCGGCAGAACATAACTTGCAGCTAATTACAGAATTATAAAGCAGGAGCGAAATATTAACTGAGAGAAGCAGATTTGGGACATGGCTGGGAGGGAGTTAAAGCATGCTAATTTCTCCAGAGTGTAATAAATGTTTTATTTCACTGTGAAGATCAGCAGATAGTGTCTGATGTCAGAGGCACGTTCCTCTCATGGTTTAATGAGGCTGCATTTGATGACTGTGAAGATAATTCCTTCACACACCTCACTGCTGTTGATTCTAATGGGGCCGAATTATCCCACATCTGTATTTTTAGACTGAATCGTGCACCTTAAAATGTTCTGAGCTGGGGTGTGAGCTGATGTGTGCATCAGAACCTCACTGAAACCTTGATGAAGACTCACATTTTTTTAACACTCAGTAGAAATGTGAACAAAAACGAGACTTCTATGTTTAAAATGAAAAGGACAAAGGATTTTTCTTTTGTTGTTCAATTTTTCCTTCAGTTCAGCATACAGCAGGCCAAAGGGTGCAGAATTCATGCTCCAACGTCTTACAGCCGGAGAACAGATCATTTACCGGGTTTTATTACAAACTCACCATTGTTTTTATTTTCAAAATGGACGAACGGTGGGAGGAAATCTAAGATGGGTGAAGGTTACAGAATAATAAGGAGGCAGTAGACTCCCAAAAGCAGGCAAAGCGCTATGAGTCAGTGAAAGGATGGAATTTCATGCAATCAGAAGGAATTCTAAGTGGCTGTAGCTGGGAGGTCAGCCCATCTCCTGTGAGCTGTGAGAGGAAAAGTCCCACCTGAGCGGAGCAGCAACCAGCTCCCCTTGACCATTAGCCGGAGCAGAGACAAGACAAGACTGGCTGAGCAAGGCTAGAAAATGGAAAACAGGATGGCTGGTGAGGAAGCACCTCCCCTGACAGGGCGTCTCACACTAAAATGCAACCAATGTGTGTGTGTGTGTGTGTGAAGGGGAACAGAAGCTTTCTAGTGCTTAATCCACTTTCCCCGGAGTGGTGCAGATCAGCACAGAGCAGCGTGGCACGGCCTGCAATGGAGGCTTGCATTTCAGCTGCAGGTCACAAAGGACAGACGGAGAGGCTGTCGGCTTCACGTTCAGGGTCACGCCGTGGCAACAGCGTAGCTCAGCAACACCATAAGTCTGATGTGAGGGGGCATTATTGACAAAATAGAGTACAAGCGGCTCACGATATCTCTACTGGTGGGTTGCAGGCTTTAAACCTGCAGCTCTGGGGTTGTGGAACATCTGCAGAAATGGATAAAGCCTTGAACCTTTTGGGTTTCAACAAGAGCCGGTTTAATGGAAACTTCAAATCACTTACTTCTGAAACCTGAAGTGAAACTACCTCAGTCTGCGTAATGTCAGCTCCTCTGACGGAAGCCAGGAGTGGCAGTTCTCAGTAATGAACTAAAGTGCTGCAGAAACCTACTCTCACCTCCCGGTGCCAAGATGTGTGGGCATATTTGTTTCCTGACGGCACTTCTGAAAATCAAGAGGCACCCAGAGAGAAGGATGTGTGCTGCTGACTGCAGGAACCAGCCACTGGATCTGACAAAGCATCTCAGTTACACAATTTCATTCATTCAATTTCATGTTGTGTTGCCAGAGCTGTTTTTTTCCCCATTTATATTCAGTTTCGTACAGCTGTTCCTGATATCTTTATCTTCCTGCTCCATTTCCTGCTTATCTCCTGCAGCAATCAATGATTACCTGATCTTTGCCACACGCGATTGTCAAATAAAATGATTTCTCAGTGCAGCATGTGGCTTGACATTTATGGACTTGGCGCGGATCATTTTGTTGAAAAAGACACCGCTTGCGCTGTAATTCACTGATGGAGATCTCTGTTGAAATTATTTCCCCACAGCAGCAAAATCAATATAGGACAAGTTCGTTTTCTTCAATTTGAAATGCCATGTGTCAAACAGTCCTAAAATTGCTCCGTGTAATCTGAGGTGATAGTTTAATAAACCATTTCTCTGCACACCAGCTGGAATACGGACCGTGGGGAGTGTAAAACAATAATTGATACGGGAGCTTTTCATCTGCATTTAAATGTAGAATTTTAAAGAGATTAAACACTAAAGACATGCATTAGGAAATGTTAATATTTAGCCGTTTTACCTCCAAGGTGAGTGATGACTTTTTTGCCACTTTGGTGTTTCATATCCAATATGTGTGAATATTATATGAATCTGCTCACCAAAGCTCTGCAGAGTGGAGGGGGGGAGGATTGTCAACTCATCGGCTAATGATCTGACAAGGTTCTATAAAAATCCACCTGTGACACTGAACCTCTTATACATTTTTCCATGTGACCCACTTAGCGTGCAGATCTGAGAGGAGCTGTTGGTTCGTGTAAGTTCAATTAACCTGTGTGGGGTGGATGAGCCGGGGGAGTGGAGCCCGGGGCAGAACAAGATGGGGTCCAATTAACAAGACTGCTCAGGAGGGGTCTGATTACATCACTAACAATATAATCCAGTACAGCTACAGAGATTTGTGCTTTTCCTCAAGACATCGTCCAAAGTGAGTTTCAAACTGGATAGACTCTTTCCTTCCTAAATCTAGTTCTGTGCCTCACAATGTTGTCAACATAAAGCAACAAGATATTGGATTATTTTTCATAAATTATTCAATGCACCTAAACGAAAGGTAATCAAAAGCCTAATTTAAAACTAAATAATTTAGAATGAGCGAACCAACTTCATAGACCAGGATGCAACAGGAATAATTAAGTGTATCTCATAATAATTACTTAACTTTATATTAGATGGAGCAATCTGAGAATTTTAAAATAACTTTAAAATGAACTAGTGCTTATAGTAAGCCAGTGAAACAGAATGGAGTGATGTTTACGCTGTATTTTTCTTTCTTTAGTGAGAGTGAAACACCAACAGATCCATCCGTATGCATCCAATTCCCCTCAAGTGTGCAGTGGCTTTTCCTGCCCAATAAATGCAGGATGTGGGGCAGGAACATGACCTCAGCGTTGGGAATCTGTGGATGAAGTGCCACACAACCGACGCAGACTATGAAGAAGATAATGTAAGTTATATCAGAAGTAGAAAATGATTGAAACGCTTCAGGTGACTGAATGAGCTTCAATATACTGGCAATAGAGCCTTGAGAATTGAAAAGAAAATGGCACTTTTTTTGTACAGAATATAGAGTATATAGTGGAAAATGAAAGAGTCCAGTAAAGAAAAAGAGGTTGTTGTGCTACACAAAGTAAATTAAAATAGAACCACTTGCACATCATTCCATGCATCTTATAGAAAGATGCAGAAAGCTTAAAGACATAATAAATGTAACCATATTAAATTAGAATGACCCTGCTTAAAAAAGAATAAAGGCAGCAGTCAATCAACGTGGCGTGTCTGGTGCCCATCCTTTGTAAACAGATCCATGTCTGCAAATTTGTTCTGCGATCGTCCTTTCAAGGACAGAACTATTAATCAGAATTTAAACAATGCCTTGTTTGAGTGTTGAGACAACTACCACTCAAATCCATCCTGTGTGTTTCTCACCAATTTGCTGCAGCCGTGAGGGGTCAAACAGAAGGTCGGGGAGAAGTGAAACTCATCACCTTGTCTGAGTAGAGCCTTTCTATCAGCAGATCTTGTCTCTTCCTGCAGAAAAAAAGACAAATATGATTGTGTTGCAACGATGTAATCACTTAAAATGATTTCCAAAGAAAAATATTCTGTTAATCAGACTTCTGGTGTCAACGAATTAATCAAGACATTTTCAAAGTAAAGCAAAAAAAAAAAAAAAAAAAGTTGATCCTAATATCACAATTGGATTCAGCTCCAAAGTACCAACAACAACGTATCATTGCAGCTTTATCGCCACAATCCCCACCGTAGAGAGGCTTTTCACAAAGCCTTAACTCTCAGAGGCAGATGGGGTTTATTTCAGAGAAAAAGAATGACATCTAATTCCCCTGGAGTACCCAGTGGGGCAAAGTAAAGCTGCTTGGAAAGGGCACAGCTCCAAACAGCCTCTGTGATAAACACGCTCAGGCTTATTTTTCCGGGTTTGATCTATTGGTCACAGCAGGTCTCAATAAGTGACTGTTCAATATTTGACTTGACTGATGAAACAATTTTCCTCCTCATATGCCAGCAGCTTTGAAGTGAAACTTTTCAGAGATTTTGTGGATTTATGCAAATTAAATATAAATATAAGCTTTTAACGCAGCCAAACAAGGTGCGGATGCTGTGAACTTTGACTAGATTTAACTGATTTCCTTATCGATTGGACTATAACCAGCTAAACTTCCTCATTAACACTCACAACACCTCTACGTGTAAATCCCGCAGTAACTTTTTAACTTCAAAGTCTTCCGTCCCTAGAGACTTCTGTGGCAGCAGGTCTGCGGCAAAAAGCGCTGTCTGCCTCTTTCACTCAGATGCTGAGTTGTAGGAAAAGTTGGCCAAACATCAAAGGAATTTTACTACATTTTCCCCCCAACATTCAACATGTTGTGAAAAGAAAATTGCTTAACTGAGACAACTGTGCTTCCTTTGGGGACATGGAGAATATCCTGTTAGGAGTAAGAAAACAATTTTAATCAATTATCCCATTCCTTTCATAGGTCTTATGGGAATTTTCTGTTTTTTTAGGGGTTGCCTAACATCAATTAAAATGTGTAACATTAATGTGCATAGTGGGAGATACACATGAAACAGTAACACAAAATGTCTAGTGTTGTGAAGTGTTAGACAGACCAAATTCAAATTGAGCACTGCAGAGTTGCAGCATGATGAAACAAAGGGAGAAAGATGGAATCCTTTATTAGTGTGTGCAGTGATGGCCCTTCCATGGCGCTGTCATGTTTGGCAGTATTATGAGTGACTGATGAATTGCAGAGGTGAAGAGCATCCCAGCCCGGGTTCCTGAGTTCCTACAGGTTTATATAAAGTGTAGACATCTAATAAAAGATAAAAGCTTCAGTTAGCTGCTAAAGTCTTTGGTCCAAGCCTCATTCTGGTCTAGTATGGCAGCACCGTATGAATTTTTATGAAAATCAACATACTGTTAGGACCAGATGGTAATTACACCACTACAGTGGCTGCTCGCTGATACAATTTAGCGGCACATTTAAATTAACATCTGGCTCCATCATTTGGTTGGACTCACAGAGAGTGCGTGGTTTCACGTTAAAGTCTGATGATCATCTGAAATATAGTTTATTATTAAATAGTTAGTATAAACTTTAAAAGAATAGTTTTTCACTTGCGTAACACTTCAGATGCAATGATTGCGTTAGAGAAGTTCAAAAGTGGCCAAAAGGAGCTGCGATGACTCATTTTGACGTGAAATAAAAAGGCAGAAATGTGTAGAGCAGAGCCTGATTTGGAAGGGAATATGGTGAGCTGTGGTGCAGGGCTGATGAAGAGGAGGCCAAGATGGAGGTGAGACGGCCTTGAAGGCTGAACCTGTGCACCTTTTTTGAATTCTGCGGTGATGGACAGGACTGACAAATGAGGTCAGGCAGGAATCTACATGGACCCCAATGTTTGTAGATGACAATGTGATGCGCAGCAAGCAGCAAACCTTGAGAGGAGGAAGAGGAGCAGCTCCTAGAAGAAGTAAAAGACGGAGTGGAAAAGCTCCTAGGAGTACCGTGTCACCAATTTAGAGCCATAGGAAGTGTGAACAAAACCCATGCAGTATGTTACCACAGGTGAGAATCTCCACCAGCAGCAGTGAGTTTGCTGCCAGGAAACACAGTGATCTCACGTAACACACTTCCACTGCAACCTGTCTGCGGTCAGACTTGCCACAGAGACCACCGAGCAGTAATTAGATCCCGCAGGAGGGAGGTCCTTCAATCAGCCTCCATCATGGTGTCCTGTGATTGTCAGGTTTGGCCATCAAGCACCAGGACTGATCATGCAAAGCAGTGTAATTGCCGTCATGGGAACCAACTGGTTGTTGCGCTCAGTCCACCTCTTAACCCTCGACCAGAG
>CAAE01015003.1:794209-908375 GCA_000180735.1 Tetraodon nigroviridis
GCTGACTTACACCTGCCCCATCCTTCAAGTCATTGTGAATTTTAATTGGGAACTCAGACACGTTTTCCATGGAAATATTATTCTCCGGCACAAGTGCCCACTGAATTTGTATGGAATCTGTTTAAATCCCTCTGCTCAGGCAGGCTGACAGGCCCCGACAGATATCTTTATTTAGCTTCAGGGTGATGTGAATGTCAATGACAGGAGGCGAGGCAGAGTGCCTGTTTGAAAATCCATAGTAAAACAGCAGCTGTTTGTGATTATTTAATGTCCACTTCCTTCAGCATTGTGTCAAGAGTGAAGTCGACATTTTCTCCTGCCTCTCAGAAGCCAAACAGTCATCTACAGATATAAAATAATATAAATCTTTTGAAATATGAGCAGGGCTGGGAAAGCATCTGGAATGCCAGTGTTCAATTTGACGACCCAGGCTGGGTTGAGGTGCGTGACCTTGACCGCTTTAACCCTAACCCTAGCCCAAGCCTTAACCCTAACCCTAGCCTTAACCCTTTCTCCCATCTTATAAACGGGTCTAAACAAAATACCAACGATCTCCCAGGTGAAGTTGGGGGCCCGTCTTATAAGCGAGTCGACTTATAAGCGAGTAAATACGGTACTTTCTTATCTTCACGGACACTAAGAAGATTATGGAAGAAGAGAAAGACTAAAACAAAGAAATATTAGAAAATATAAAGCCATGAACAAGATTTACCAGAAAATACACTTCATTCACTTCTGATACACTTGATCTAACATTACATGTGTGTTTTGATGGCTGTGTGACAGTGGGCATCCTGGCAGCATGAGGGTGGACTACAAAGTCCACTACAATCACACTACAAAGTCTATTATGGAATAATCTGTTCTGTCTCCATGGAAGCAGCAAACCTGGGTGATTATGCCTGTTTAATTACGTTTAGTTGAGCCTTCTTACCAGCAATCTTATATCCTTTGAAGGATATTTAATTGGATTGTAGCTGGATTTAACAAAAAAAAACTACAGTAATGTAAAAAAAAAAGAAACCAACAGCCAGTGCCACACAAAAGAAAGTGCGACTAATCAATATCCTCAGGTTACCTCATCATTTTCTGCTGGTAGGTTTATATAACTGAGCCATAATTTAAAAGCCTTATAGTTGCAGTGTGCACTTTGGAGACTGTCTGATGACACTTTCACCATCTTTGTGATGTGTGGACCTGTGAACTGGGATGAGAGTAAAAGGCACCAGTCTCTGAGAGGCAGCACAGATCAATCACAGCTCATTTGGGTCCTTTGCGTGAGCAGAGTCCTAGTCGGCATTGGCAAATGGAGAATATTTGGTTTCACAACTGTGTTCCAATACAAAAACAACACAGAGAAACACATAGCACATGTCGGCGTTCTTCAGCAGGCAAAAGACAATTGAATCATGGATCGGAAAATTTTATTTGCAGTGCCAAGAGGGCATGTCAACTATTTCAAAACAAACACAGGAACAAGCACCTGATCCAATGCTTGAACGAGTAAGAAAAGCAAAGAAAGAAAACTAAAAGTATAACTAAATATGGAGAGATTTAGAGAGTGTAAAAGTAATATTTTTTTAACCAGGAAGCATGAGACTGGGCAACTGCCACATACAGTATAACAGTGCAACTTTATTAACATCTTTTGTTGGTACAAACTGTTTGAGGTCAATGTCAAGAAATGTGTCACTATCACAGAATATTGACTGGCAGGGCCCCAAATTTCACAGCACATTTTCTGTCATGGATTTATTAATTCCTGTTTGCAGTTTGACACGAGAGGGAGTTATTATCAAAAAAAGAGAGAGAATGTTATCGCGAATCCCTGGCTGTTACTCCCAGAAGTCCCTAATCTCTGCTGTAAAATAGAGCATGGATATACTTGCATGCCAGTTCTGCAGAATAAGTGCAGCAGTCTGAACTGTGCTGAGCTCCCAGTGTGGATTAGCAGAGTTTATCAGCACCAGCACACTTTGGCGCTCACTGTCTGCACAGTGCTGCAGAAGTGGCTGCATAGACCCCAAAGTCCCCGGTTCTGGTCAATACCAGCCCCTGGGGTGCACTTGGTGCTGGCCAATTAGAAAATAGGAAGTGACTTGGTTGGTGTTTTTTTATGGGAAACTTCTGATTCTCTACACTCCGGTGAATTGTTGAATGAAATATGTCGGTGCTTTTAATTTGAATTTAAATTAATTTCAAACAATTGTGACATGGGAGCTGCTGGAACAGAAGTGAAAGGAACAAACAAGCCACACATGCAATGTCAATTGAATTAAAAAGATCTTCTTTGTGATCACACAAGATTATTAAAAAAAAAATACGTAATGTAGATAAGGAAATTCTAGAAGCAAAAAATTAATGGCACGGGCCGTTTTGCTGCAAAACCACCTCAGACACACAACTGCATCTCAACTAAACCTCTAATGAGGTTCAGGAACACTCACGGCTGTGCACAACATGCAAACAGAGGCCTCGTGTTATTAGAAAAACAAGGCTGTCCACCGTAACAAGGCCAGTAGATCAAAACTAGTGGGTGCCACTCCTGTCTGGAAGCAATGCTCAGAGATGTGCGGCTGCACGCTGCCACACACCCCTACAGAGGCACGGCCAGAGCCACATGCTAAAAGATGATGAGGAGATTTGTAAATGACAACCTGCCAGCGCCCTGAGCAAATCACGGTGCCCTGACCTCCCACGAGCACCACAGCCTCCACCACAAGTATGCACTCCCACACCCACAGATCGACCCATTTACCCACAGGGGAACACTACCTGTATACAGACACAACTACAAAAATGATGAATGCAAGTGAGCAGGCAACCGTAAACAGACAGTAAATTGATATGCATCCGTCTCACAAAGAAGACTATAGTAGTTTTTATTCTGGATTTAAAAATAATGTTTGGATGACCAGCCACTGAAACAGTTTTCTAGCTACATAATTGTGTATTTCATGAAAGATTCGTAATATGCCAGGGATTTTGTGGTGGGTTTGGTCACATGGTTTACAGTTAAAATGGAAAAACCGTTTCCATATGGCACCCTAATCCTAAAGGAACACAGAGCATGTTTGTCTACATTAGGCTGGCGGGTTCATAACGTCGTGATGCTTGACAGAAACCATCTGGTCCTGTGTGACACACAGTGTGTAACGCTACGGCCAGAAAAAAGACAAAGACTGGCACTTTAGATCAACAGAAAACAGACAGGACAACGATGATGCTGTCATAAACTCGAATTATCATGAACATCTCTATTCATAAAGTGTGTGCAAAAAGATATTTCTCCCATACAGAGGAACCCTGAATACCACCGGAGCCCACAGATGTGAACTAGATTAGCCCCCTTTTGCCAGCCCCTCTTTCCACTGCAAAGAAAGAAATCATTGAGTTTTTGCCTTTTCTAAAAACATTCCCCACCCCTCCCAGCAGCAGACAGGGCTACACAGACAACCACACTTCCAGCCAAACCATCATTGTGTGTTCGTGTGTCTGCATTTTTTTCCTTCTCTCTGTGACATGAAGAAGAAAAGCAAGTGAGTGTTAGTTCCCTGAACGCTTAGTCCTGAGACGTTTATATACTTAATTTACTTGTCTTAACAAGTGGAGGTAGCAGTGAAAATCACTGGAGTTGACTGGTAAGTTTGGATTAGAGAAAAAACACCCTTCTTTTTACAGAATACTGAGGACTTTGTATTTCTGTTCATTGTACAGTAGTTATTTATGCATGTGCAGATATGTGTGTCTCTGGCTTTACCTGTAAGCAAATCCTCACATTCTCTGCTGCCTCATACAAGGCAACAGAAGGGTGAGAGTTGTGACATCTGCCAAACACACCTGTTCACACCGGTTTAATTTTAAAAACGGTCATTTCGCTGCAGATACACTAAGATTTCAGTCTGACACTTCAGCTTGCTGTCAAATCTAAAAGGCACCATCAAAACAAAGAGGCATTGAAATGTATCCTACAGCTCATAGTTGATTCAGTGTTTTTAAAAAAATAATAAATAAGTACTTTTTTTTATCCTCTCCAAGAAAGGTTAGGAATAGTAAAACAGATTTTGAATAAGAGATGGTAAATGAGTATTATAAAGTAATGAATATTTCTACATGTAATAAAGCTTTAAAAAAATTACTTTCTTGTCGCTGTCTTCTGCCTCAGACTGCAGACTTTTTATTAATTTAAGACAAATATAGCCAGCCTGTAAAAGTCACTCCAAGTCCCTCACAGTAAAAGTCACTGCAGCCACAAAAATGTACAACACCAACACTCTTTTAGCTGAAACTCCAGACGTCGGCAAACATTTCCCAAAGACAAAGGCAACTGCTTCTGCCAATCCCTGAAAAGAGGTGTCTGTTAGCGGCTCTCTGAGACACTGAGTTTATGTCACCGAGTCTCCTATAACTGTTCATTTATTTTGGCACCGAGTGTCCTTTAACTTTTCTACTGCTGCAGCTGTTGACAGCTGTGACTGAGAGAAAGTTATATTTCAAGATGAATTGCATCTCCATTTAGCTGTATTCTACCAGTAATCTGAGGCTAATGTGCAAAGTTTGCAAGATTCTGTGCTGCTGCTCTCCAGTTAAAGTTTATACTCTACCAAAAAAAAAAAAGCAATTTACCTACTCTGAAGTTTTAAAGGCTGGAATTGAGGATTTAAGTTACAACTGCTGAGGTCATCACCTAAAATACGTAGACACAAACAGGGAGACGGAGGAAGAGGAAGGCCAACAGCTGGGAGTTTTACAGGTGTGGAACACCACAAATTCATCTTTTAAGAAATCAGTAAACTTAGAGCGTCCTTTTCTGGCTGGGCATTCATTATGTGACCTTAGAAACAAACATTTAATTATAGTTAGTGACACCAGCTCAATATTTGTTAAGCAGAAGGTCATGCAGAAAGAGAGAGAGGGAGAGATGAAGAGACAGGCAGAAACACTCTCTCGAATATTTCCCTTTAAATGCCTAAACTGTGACCTTGCATTCTATTTTCAATGCTGATTCGGTTGTGTGTGTAACCACTGAAATGTTTTTGGTCGTGATCGGGGAAACAGGTTAAATTGGTCAAGGTTGATTTTCATTTAAATATAGCAATCCTGCTGCTGGTGAAGAAGTCAATAGAGTGGCAGGATGGTACAGAAGTGTGTGTGTTTGGGAATAAAAGTGCAAGGAAAAGGTACAATGACGGGAAGTAACTGAAGCTGCAGTAAGTTCACCTTTCACCTTGCTTATCAAAAGATAACAGAGCCTAAAATGGAAAAATTACCAGGGCCTTCAAGGCTAATTAGGAATAAAAGAATTGTCTTTAGTTCACTCATCTCTCTCTTTCTAATTCCAGATTAAAATGTGTTTGATGCCCTTCCTTTTGGCCTGGGTATCCATGGCAACCCCAGTGCTCTGCCAAAATGAGGAGTGGGGTTCAGGCTTGGACAGATTCTCTGTAACGACCACCAATAACACAACCCAGGCAGTGGGTGATGAGCCTGATAGGACGAGCGACGAGCACGACTGGCTGGCACCAGCAGCTTTCTCCCCATCGCCTTCACCCACGCTGCAGGGCGAGCATCAGCTGGACAGATGTGCAGTCCACTTCAGCACATCAGCTCTCAGGCTGAAGGCGGGAAAAGAGCACCTGGCCTACATGCACACTGTGCAGCGAGGGAACAGGGCCGTGATGGACAACTTACTGCAGTTTGTTGGGGCAGAGCTGGGAGATCAGAGGTACGAAGATGTGATTAGGGAAAATGTTATCGGCATCCAAGAGGACCAGAAGACCTGGCACCAGGTTGTCGAGAAAGCCGAGAACGACATGCAGGAGCAGCTGGAGGGACAAGCCTCGGGCACGCTCGTGGGGATGGAGAAGTGAGTTCAAGCTTTTCCACCATTTACCTTGATAACATACTTACTTTTTCCTACTCTTTGCTCCTTTGACACCCGTTCACTGTCTCGTGTGTCCTCCGAAACAGAATCAGGGAAGAGTCCAAAGCTTTCGAAGACATGCTTCATGCAACGGTCGGCATCGCCGATAGACTGGAGATCTCTTCCAAAGTACTGCAAGCTGCTTTCACCAAACAGCTGAAAGACATCCAAAAAATTCATCACTAAGATGCTGCAGTTAAATGCGCCATTGGGCAACTTAAAACATCAGTCCAATACAAACAAATATGACTCAGACTGATAGACAAATAGCCAATCATGGAAGTGCTACATCAGCTGATTGGGAAGCCAAAATTGCGTTAATGCTCCGACTGTTTACAGGCAAAGTCCAGACAAAACAACACACAACAGTTGTCATTTACAATATTTATTCAAAAAAGGACATTTTTATTGCCTATTAATGTATTTATATTCGTTTACATCTTCACCTTTTTTTTTTTTAAAACATTACATGTAATCTGCTTTCTAATGTCAATTATTAATACTAATGAGAAGATATTAACCACAACAATGCAGATGCCATGTTGAGTGAATCCTGTGCCAGTATGAGCATTTACATTTGAGTGAGCACAGCAAAAAATAATTATAGGTTGGAATATAATGGTAACCCTTCGCATAATTTTTAACCTCATAACTACAAAGTATTTCTTTTCCCATGCAGGCATCATCTGCGGTTGTTCAGTAAAGTCGGACGCAACCAAAAGCAGATAGTTTTAGGTCAACTTTGGTATTTACATCAGGCGCAGAGAGCATAATTATTGGTTCTGTTAGTCGTCTCTGGAAGAAACTTTTCCTCAGCCTGGACCCAGGGCAGGGGGACAGGATGAGATGGTTGACGTATGATAATGAAGGTTCTAGCAACAAAATGGAGTGAGAAATTCTATGAGGAATTATGTGCACCTTGATAATATCCTAAAAGGAGACACTTTTTTTTTCTGCATTTGTCAGCGTCTTTGAAAATATACTATGTATATTAATTCACCAAGTCTGCCCTCTAGCTGTTAAGATATATTCAGTTTCAAAGTATATTCAAGCGTACAGAATATACGACACATATTTACAATGCACGTTTATAAATAACGATGTGGTACTTAATAAATTATCTGAAAAACATGGATGCTGGATGTTGTTTCCGAATACAATTTTCTACCGTGTGTGTGTGTGAGTGTGAGTGTGCGTGTGAGAGTGAGTGTGTGTGTGAACAGTGAATGACGGAGAGCAAAGGAGAGAAAGAGGAGGGACTCTCACAGGTACTAGGAGAAGGTTCTCAGACGTGCCCTGTCCTCTGACAGTGAATGATGCTCGTTTAAAGACCGACAAGTACCCAAAGTACCAAAGAAACCAACCAACCCAGCTGTTCTGCGTTTTGCCGTGTTGTGGGGACACCACCGTGGCAGCGCTGGTCCCGGATCCAGCACCGGCTGATTGGGAACTCGTCGACCGGCTGCTCGGATAACTCCAACCCGGTTAGGGCTGGGAAAAGCGAGGGGAGGAAAAACCTACCGACAGGGGGGGGTTGAATGGAGTTGTCGGGCCGGGTTGTCGCCATGCTTTGCTCCGGAACGCCGTCTCAGTAGCGCTAACTTGTCCCGACATGCTTCCCGGCTGCGAAGATGACAGATTTTGCTCGCAGAAGTCGCTTTCAACAAGACGCCGTTTCCAAAGTACACGGAACCGCCCCCGAATTTGCCGGTGAAGTTGGAATTTTTGCCGTCAAAGTTCAAAATGAGACGCAACCACCTGTTCGGGTCCATCTTGGCGGTTGTCAGCTGGCTGCTCTCCTGCCAGACAGGTACGCACTTTTACCAAACTAACCAGCCTTTAAACAAACCAAACTACCGTCGCTTCACCGCTATCGTTTGAGATTAAAAACATGTTTTGCTTGTGTACCATGCAATTAAGTTTTGAAGTTAATTGTATTAAGATGTAGAACATACTAGCTTACCTTAACACCTGCGCGTTATTTCACTCCATTTCCCATAATGCAATTCTCAAAATTAGCTAGCTGGGCTAAAAATAGAGCTAAAGTTAATTACTGTCAAATTTATTGGATCAAATCATTTACTATTAGATAACCCAAAACTTTTCAGTGCCTCAATATATATACTACTTATATAAAAAACCCGTAACCTAGTATTTATCGTACATTTTTCCTTAATTGCCTAAATATTCTATACAGATTTGTAGAAACTTTTAAAAGAATCACAACAAATCTTTTAAACGATCTACACGCAGACATGTTTGGGTGACTAATGGTGAACATATTCACAGTTTATTCAGCCAGTGTCAATGTGGCTTTTTAGCTGAAAGTGCCTTTTAGTCCTCAGGTAACCAGTAATCAGGTGATTACTCAAACCCTGACATAATTCTAATCAGAGAGTTCACTTTCAACAAGGCTTTCCATTTCAATCAGCTCCCCATTAAATGTGTTTTTGCTTTGCTATTTTAGCAAACGTTACATTTTGAAAGCGCAATTTAGAAAATAGCCTTTGGCCCAGGAAAGCTGCTGACTGGATCATCCAAACTGGTCCGGCCCTGGCCAGCGGCCCAGCGCCCACATCCCAGCGTTATGGATGTTGGAGGTGTCACCTCGGTTCAGATCTTTCCTGGCAGGAGGCTTTGATCTATAGTATAGCAGAGTCCCTTTCAAGCCTTACATCTGCTCCAGATGCACGTCAGATAAACAGGTAAGACGTCTCCTGAGCCTCCTTGTTTGCCAAATACAATTAGATCATCATGGCAGCAAGAGGGAAGACCGAGAGTACCCTGGGAAAATTAAATCGTAGTTCAAAATGTTATGTTAGACACGTAAACGTGCACAGGAGGTATGTGTAATAATAATGTTGGAGAGTTTTCCTCCATGTGCAGCACATATAGTGTTAAAAGGGGTTGCTGTGTAAGACCTGTGGAGATGTCACCCTTCTCTCAAACACAATAAAACAATTTCACACTTCACTTGTGGTCCACAAGCATCAAAAAGTACAGAAAAAACTAAACTAAACTGACGATCTCGCTCCACAACAGTGCTACTCATGAAAAACCTTACATATATTCTCTTGACAAGAAAGCTCAATCCCACTGTCAGAAGACATTGATTTTTTCATTTCTCTCCATTAGAATATATATTTTTGAGGCAGGGTTTATTTAAACCTTTTAAGATAGTTTTTCATTGGCTCATCCTTCATTTGTGGGATGTTAATGCATTTCAGTGTGTTTAGCACCACCATCGGCAGTCACCCATGACAGACAATGATGTGTCCTTGTTGAAGTGACACATGTTCAAGGCTCTCAAGGATCTAATCCAGGACGTGTTTAATGACGCAGAGACTCTCATTTTTATTCTTAAACACTTCAGTTTAGCTTTGTTTTTATATTTATCACTACATCATTTTTGTACAAGTATTATGAAATAGAATTTATCGCATAGGGCACCACTTGGTGTATTTTTTGTATGATTCTTTATTTTGGAGCTGGGCTGACACGCCGACGTCATCCTGTATCAGTCAGTCAGGCTAGGATATAAACCAGGGTTAAAAAAGTTCCAATCTTTCACCCTCTGCCTCACATGTCACTTAATTGTTTTCTGCATCAGTTGTAATGCAGAATGACGGACAGTTTGACAATAAACACCCCGCGCTGGTGAGAAATTAGCTCACCGCCACTTAACACAAGCAAGTAATGATGTGTGTAATTGACTCTGACTACATTTATAAAGGTGCAAGCGATAATCCCGGAGGGAGAGGATTCCTGTCTGTTTCCATGCTGCTGCCATCCATCCTGAAGAAAAATGATACAGTCTCTGTGTCGATGCTGCGAATCTGTCTTGGCAGCATATTCAGAGTCAGTTTGATTAAGCTGCTGCCTGTTATGAAGTTACATGTAGAGATGCGTGGGAGAGGACTAATACACCCTCGCAGTTATACGCCCTCACTGACCTGGAAGGGTTTTAGCAGGCAGGGAAAGTTTTTTCCAATTAGCTTGTGTCTCATATTGGACTCTTCCTTGTAGAAGTCTTTGTTAATATTCAAAATGAGTGTGTCTGTAGTTCTTTGTAGCCAGAAGATGCACTCGCACTCTGAGGACGCCCTCTTTAAGAAGCTGTTTGCGGGGTACAACAAGTACTCCAGACCCGTGCCCAACGTCACCGACGTGGTCATCGTCAAATTCGGACTGTCCATCGCACAGCTCATCGATGTGGTGAGTCCTCACGCAGGGATCGACGACAGCAACAAACTCACACGCTTTTACTGTGGCAACGCTTAAACTTTTTTGACTTGGCGAAGCCGTTCTGTTGTTCCACTACTCTGCAAGTTTCAAGGACATGCTCTGTCCACGGTTTTTATACACGTTAGCAAAAATAAACTAGATTACGCACCCTCCACTCTGCCCTGTCGAAAAAACCCCACATTTCACATCCACTTATTGAAGCAACGCTGCTGCAAAATAA
Organism: Tetraodon nigroviridis; assembly: GCA_000180735.1. Classification (NCBI taxonomy): domain Eukaryota; kingdom Metazoa; phylum Chordata; class Actinopteri; order Tetraodontiformes; family Tetraodontidae; genus Tetraodon; species Tetraodon nigroviridis. The sequence continues at coordinate 804,598 of CAAE01015003.1, forward strand.
ATTTAGATGTGACAACTTTGAGTCACTGGAGGATATCTGTCTGTAGGATGAGAAGAACCAAATGATGACGACCAACGTGTGGCTGAAACAGGTCGGGAAGCATCTCTCTTCCTCCTCCTTTATTTTTAGCTGTGGTTTACAATCAATAGCTTGTATAACGCCGATGTTCCCCTCCAACAGGAGTGGAATGACTACAAACTTCGCTGGAGGCCATCTGACTACGACAATGTGACGTCTATAAGAGTTCCGTCAGAACTGATATGGGTGCCAGACATCGTCCTCTACAACAAGTAAGAGCAGCACACACGGGTTAAAATATTTCACCTGGAATGTTCCAATGTCCCCCCTTTTTATCCGTCTGCGCCTATTTCCCAAGCTGGAAGCAGTTAATTCCCAAAATGACAGAAAAAAACCACCTACAGAAATTAACCTTTAGATGACTCTCACTAACTTTTATTAAATTTTTCTAATTAAATGAAAATCCCTCAGACCTCTTACGGTTTAAATTTGAGGAAAGCTTTAAACACATCTCATCTAGTCTGATTCGCTTCTGGTTTAATGGCATCAAGTAGCCGTGAACAGCCTAAATATATCGTTTAAGTCAAGTAGAATAATGTAGTTGTAATTTGGTTACAATAAAAGGATTTTTGAATATAAATATACAATAATTTTGCGTTGCGATCAATGGCTGCTCTGGCTGGACCGTTTGATGATGGCGCCACCTTGTGGATATTTTAAAACCGTTTGGCCGAAACGCTTAATTATTAAATTAAACTGTATGAATGTTCTAACTCTACGGATGCAAATACCTTTTAACTGTGAGCTGTGAGAATATATAAACTGACTGTCTCTTTCAAACGTTGTACTGCAAATCATCACAGCGCTGTGGGTGAAAAATGCTGAATAGATGATGCTTTTTTTTCCTTGCCCGATCCTCCTTTTGGACCGATTCAAACCGAGCAGGTTTGATGATGCAGTTCAGCTCCAGCGAGCCCGCACAATCGGAGTCTGGGAGTGAAATTAGAAAAGGTGATGAAACGATAAGGACTCATCTCAAAGTCCACAGCAGATGGCGCTTTCACAATTAAAGCAATTAATTTAGACGAGATTACCAGGGGAGATAGTTTACGAGATTTTTAATGTATATTTTGAAAGAGAGAAGTTTATTATCAGGTCAGGGATATGCCACTGTCGCTGTCACTGACGTGAACTCTGCTGTTCCAGTGCGGACGGTGAGTTTGCCGTCACCCACATGACCAAAGCTCACCTGTTCCACAACGGGAAAATTCGCTGGGTGCCCCCGGCCATCTACAATAGCTCCTGCATCATCGACGTCACCTTCTTCCCATTTGATCAGCATACTGCAAGATGTAAATTTGGCCCTTGTAGGTATGACAAGGCGAAATTGACCTGGAGAGAATAGAAACACGGTGTACCTGACAATTACTGGGAAAGCGGCGAATGGGCCATCATCAACGCCGTGGGAACGTACAATACAAAGAAATACGACTGTTGCCACGAGATCTACCCAGACATTACCTACTTCTTCATCATCCGAAGGCTCCCCTTGTTTTACACCATCAACCTCATCATCCCGTGTTTGCTGATCTCGTGTCTCACCGTTCTGGTCTTTTATCTGCCCTCCGACTGCGGCGAGAAGATCACCCTTTGTATCTCCGTGCTGCTGTCCCTCACCGTTTTCCTCCTGCTCATCACGGAGATCATACCCTCCACCTCCCTCGTCATCCCGCTGATCGGCGAGTACCTCCTCTTCACCATGATCTTCGTGACGCTCTCCATCGTCATCACCGTCTTCGTGCTGAACGTGCACCATCGCTCTCCCAGCACACACAAGATGCCCCGCTGGGTGCACTCCGTCTTCCTGGATCTGATCCCGCGCTGGCTGTTCATGCGGAGACCAGCTCCGGAAGGCCGGCGTCGAAGGCTCCTGCTGCTCCAGCAGGAGGTGATGGCAGAGAGGAGGCGGGGTCGGCTGGCCGGGTACCAGTCCGGGAACTACCTCAGCACCTCGGCCAACTGGTTGACGGACGGGTCGCTGTCAGAGCAGCCCAACAGGAACAGCTACGAGGATTTGGAGCTGGGAATGCTGACGTCCTATTTTTCGTTCCGGCCGCCTTCGCCCAGACCTCTTGGAACCTCCCCTCCGAGACAGCAGAACAGCCAGAAGAAACAGGAGGTTCCTGCGGGGACAAACCAACAGCTATCAGGAGCCAGAACCACTGCCCAGAGGCTAACCAAAGCTGACAGTACCGGATCGGACTCCTACTTCCTACTGTCACCCAGCATTATTCGGGCTTTGGAAGGGGTCCACTACATCGCTGACCACCTGAGGGCCGAGGACGCCGACTTCAGCGTAAGTACCGGTGAAATCCACGTTATTTTTTGGAATTTTCTGTGTGAACATAGATAACCCAGCTATTGCTTTTAAAAAAGCAATTATGATGATTTAAGCCTTCTAGGCCCTCCGAGAGAGAAACGTTCATGTCCGTGGGCGAATCAGACACCCAGCGTTCTTCATCCTGACTGTGGATGAAGCTCCCAGACACACACGTTTTGATGGATAATTTTAGTCGTTTTTATGTTAGGTTTCTTTTCTGTCTCCTTCTGACGTTTCAACTTCTACGCAGGTGAAAGAGGACTGGAAATACGTGGCCATGGTGATTGACCGAATCTTCCTGTGGATGTTCATTATTGTGTGTCTGCTGGGGACCATCGGGTTGTTTCTACCGCCGTGGCTAGCCGGCATGATCTAGCTCGAAAACACAGGAAAAGGTATGAAATTCCAAACGCACTTTGTGAGTTTCAAAGTTGTTTTAACAAGCCTAGAGTTGAACCATCTGGGCTCATCCGACCTTGTTTGTTAAAACCAAAAGGTCTATCGACTGCTCACGCTCAGACGTTCACATTCTCATCTCTTGAATCTGAGTCGCACTAAAGTTTGTCTTTCACCCGAACGCTCGCGAGTCAGTGAACACGCTCAGAAGCTGCGGAGGAGATGGTTATCCTGCCATGTTTGCTATGGTAGCATGCTAATGTTTGGTTGATGCAGAACTGTGTTTGCTCGTCAAAAAGCATGTCGTCTGCATTTGTTGGCTAAGTTATATTATTATGTTGACATTTTTTACTGTATCTTAAGAAAGTAATGAACAATTTTATTTGATAAAGTTCTGTTAACGCGATACGCATGCGTCAGCCTGTAGAATGGTAGAACCCTGTATTCTCATAATCAGATAATAAAGCATATCACATTAGGATGGTTTCATCTATTAATTCCAGAAATTGGATGAGTTATTTTTATAGTCATGTATCTTCTGATGTCTATGCAGAAACAAGTTACTTTTAAACTGCCAATACCGTGTAATAAATTCCAATGAAAATCTTCAGAATTTCTTCTGTGAATCATTTAATGTTTAAATAGTCTAAATGACCCACAGATGGTATCAAATCTGGCTCGTACCCGAGTACAATTTCTTTTGACCATATTAGCTAATCACAGCAGTCAGACATGAAACTAAGCAAACAGTCACAGTGAGCACAGGTCTGCCGGGATGTATCTGATCATGTTTAATAGTAGTTGACAGTGATTAAAAAACGTCTTTAAAGAAGAAAACCAACCTTCCAAAAAGGCTGTTCTGTTGTTTTTGCTTTACATATTTGATTAATGTGTTACACTAACACGTCTTTTATATTTACAAGTCCAAATGTACCCTCAGAACAAAGACTCATCACCTTTTTGACATATGTTCACCTCCAGCCTGATTACGATCCTTGTTCATATTTGTTTTGACCATAAAATAGGTAACTATTCTTAATGAAAGCTGTTTGTGTTTCTGAGGTGGTTTTCAGGTGCCAGACACCGCCAGTGCCTATGCTCGTTAGCATTACCCATCATTACGCTTCTTTAGCCTCGTCAAAAAATGAACAACACACATATGGGTCTAATTTCTCCAAGACAGACTTAATTCAAGCTTCTGTTGCCCCAGTTTACTTCCTGACCACTTCTTTGTGAGCGTGCTGGGTAAGCTGGGGTGTCTGTTACAGGTCGGCTGGTTTGGCGATGTTGGCTCTGACTCTGGCCTGGTCCACAGCATCCAGCATGTTTTTGCTGTCCATGGCCAGCGTGTGCGCCGCCGAGAGCATCTGCTTCTTGCACTCCTCCTTCAGAGAGGTGATGGCGTTTTGCTGGGCCAGCCGCATTTTGCTGATCAGCTCCGCCAAGTCGTTGTTCAGCAGCTTCTCGGTGCCTTCGATCTGCAGGGAGACGAACGCTGTTCTACTCAGGCCTTCATGGAGGTTTTCGTCCGTTTGCCCCGGCGTGAGTAGTGTGTGTTGGTATAAAAGTAAAAATTGTGAAGTGAAAAGTGGAACAGCAAAATGAGGGAAGGTCATACCTCGGTCCTGACTGACTCGTGTAACGTGGGCAGGATTTCATCCACGCTCTGGATCAGAACCCGTAGCGCCATCCCAACAGACTGTGCCAGAGAGCAAGACAGTAGTCAGTGGCATGACTCTGGGTTTGTGTGTGTGTGTGTGTGTGTGTGTGTATACTGGAAGAAGGTTGGCCAACCTGAACGACGGAGATGTACTGCTCCGGCTTCAGCTCGGCGATGTCGTTCTTGAACTGGACGACAACTTTGACCAGATCCATGACGGAGCTGTAGACTTTGTCATCCGAGCGGTCCAGCTCAGCCGTGGGCGCAGGCTAAAGAAGGTGTGTTAACCCTGAGCTTTGCTGTCGGAAACTCAATTCTGAAATAACAGCGTAGGAATGAAACCATGTAATTACCTTGGCTGCGAGCCGCGGCGGCTTCACCGGAGCGGCTGCGGAGCAGAAAGATCAACAATATGTTGGACGGGAAGAAAGAAAAGAGAGAAGAGAAGAGAGAAGAGTCAAGGCAGATAATTCAGAATGGAATTTGCAGCTTTAGAGCTCTTTTGGGGACTTACTGCTTTGTGCTGTGGCTTCAGGTGCCTGAAAAAAGAAGAGAAAAACTTTATTTAAACAAACCCACGAACACCCTCAGATTTAACAGGTAGATCACATCTAAATATTTTTATGGAACTGGAATCAAAGATCATTTGGTAGGTTTAGGGATAGGAATTGGACACACACCGCTGGGATGAGGTTTTCCTCTGATCCCATGGGGTCCTGCAAAAGAACAGGGAGGTTCACTTTATAGAAAACCGACATGGGTCCCCTCTTTGGAACGGTTATCGGGGGAGCACTCAGTTTGAGAAGAGAGCTGCCGTCCGGTTGGGAAAAGGACGCCCCGCTGCTGAGCGTAGCCTCCAGGGCTAGGCTGAGTTTGGAGGCAGGGGGACACACAGACACACACACTGGATTGTCAGGAGGTAAAGCTGCCCGGCTTCCCACCAGAAGTCTCTCCTCCTCCGCCAGCCACTTTTTATCCTCCATCATCTGCTCCTTCTGCCTCTGCAGGGTCTCCTGCAGCTGCTGCCGCTCCCTCTGCCACAGCCGCTGAGCGTCCTCCTTGCTGTTGGCCTCCACTCGGAAAACCTCGCCCTCCTGCCGGGGGATTAACACGCAGACCTGAGGAGACGAGCTGCATTCCAACGAAGCCTGGCTGACGTGTGCGTCCTTCCTACCCCCATGCTTCGACGTCGCGGGGACCTGACGGGCACTGGGAGTGTGTTTGTGGAGTCAAACGGGGACTGATAACATGGGCTGGCCAGGTCAGGGGAGCTGGCGCACAAGGCCTCGTTCAGCTGCAGATACACACGTTAAAGTCAGCCTGGTGCCTTTTAGAGGAGACCGGAAGGGCCACTGACTCGTTACTGCACCTGGATGTGCAGGCCGATGCTGAGCGTGTTCCCGAAACGGCCCGGCTTCATCCTCGAAGGCTGCGGTTAGAAGGAGGGAAAACCGTTTCAAACACCCGCCAGAGCCGAACGCAAACAGCTGCGACCTCCTGCCGTGTTCACACCTTGGGAGGAGGCTCGTTAAAGTTAAACTTGGGCTCCAAGAATTTGGTGGAGCGTGCCCGGTCCCTCTCCCTCTCCACTTCCTGCTCCTTCTCCATCTTCTGGACGTCACTGTGAGGAACAAAACCAATCAGAAACATCAACTGTTGGGCTGAACTCAACGGAGTTGCTCAAAAACGAACTCCTGCTCCATCAGACACCGGACGCTGGTTTCAAATATTTGGGCCGTACCTGATCTTGACCACCAGCTCCGTGAAGCTGGGTCTCTCTTTGGGGTCGTAGGCCCAGCAGCGGGTCATGAGGGAGTACAGCGCCGGGGGGCAGGTTTCCGGCTTGGGCAGCCTGATCCCCTGCTCCAGCTGGTTGATAACGTCTCTGTTTTCCAGCCAGAAGAACGGCTGCTGCCCGTAGCTCATTATCTCCCACATGCAAACGGCTGTCAGAGAAACACCCGATAAGACTCGGGCAGACAAAGCGGCCGGGAGATGCAAGGCCCGGATAATGATGGCTACTTCCCCAACTTCAAAGGGAAAAAACTGGAAAATGGAACTGGGATTTATGGCGACGGGGATGCTATGATCCACACGTGCACTCGTATTTCCTTCTTATCGCTCACCAAACATCCAGACGTCGCTGGCTGTGGTGAAGCGTCTGAAGTTGATGGACTCTGGGGCCATCCACTTGATCGGCAACCGAGTGACCGACGCTGCGAAGGAAAAGGCAGATGAAGATGCGAGGACGTGGTCGTCCGATTTTCTTCTTTCTGACTCGGAAGCCACGCGTGTCGGACGCCGAGCCCGTCTCTGACCTTTGTAGTACTCTTCATCCTCGATGTATCGGGACAGACCGAAGTCTCCCAGTTTTACACAGTCCGGGCCGGCAACTAAAATGTTCCGGACCGCGATGTCTCTGCGGCAAAACAGGAAGAAACACTGATGCGCTACAGGTGAAACATGTCTGTTTCCATGGCAACCCCACACGACTGAACGCTGATGAAACCCCCACAGACACGTTCATTTCCTTTGCTGTATGAACAGGAAACCGCAGGAATATCCGGGTCTGGCTCTTGCGAAGCGGCTCAAGCTGCCTTGGCTGCCTCCTGCACACTGAGGCAGGTGGGAAGCGCACGTGTTCCCACAGCCTCGGTGCACGCTTGACACTGCTAAAGCACTACGGGTTGTCTGGTCACAGTGACTTCATCAGTGATGTCACGTGGCTCTCAGCATGTTTCGATCCGGGTTATCGATGGAAAGGGTTGGTTCTCCCACCTGTGCACCATGTTGACCCCTTCCAGGTAGACGAGAGCTTTGCAGATCTGCAGGCTGAAGAGCACCAGGGTGGTGCTTGTCAGCGTGCTCTGGTTCTTTGCCAGATAGTTCCCCAGCTGCAAGAAAGTCACAAAACGCAAAAAAAAAGGCTCAACATAGGTGACGTAAATGGAACAGAACACAGTTATAGAAAGAATTCTTGCGTTTTGCTTAGAAATAAAGGGTGTGACAGACCTCTCCGTACTGGTAGAGCTCCATGACGATCCACACCGGGTTCTCCTCAATGATCCCAATCAGCCTGACGATGTGCTTGTGGTTGAGGTTCTTCATGATGACTGGGAACAGGCTGAGTCAGTCCCGGGCTTCCCTCGCTCCGACTACCTCCTGACCCTTGTCTGAACCTGATTACCCTACCTGCTTCGCTCATGAATTTCTCCATCACATCGGGAGAACAGTCCTTGCACGTCTTCACGGCCACGCTGACGTCCGTGCCACTCTGGTAAAAGGTGACGCTTATCAGTGTTTAACCAGGAGGAGCATCTGTTCCCTCATCTGAGAGGAAGAACTCACGTCGCTCTTATAAACTCCTTCGTAGACTTCGCCGAAAAAGCCCTCTCCGAGGATTCGGCCCAGAACGATGTCGCTGCGGCTGATCCCAAACTTTTCGACTAAAGAGACAGATTTAAGCCAATTAAAGCTCTAAAAGGTTTTGGAGTTATTATTGCCTAAAGATGTGAAAACCAACATTTAACAGACCCGATTTGGGCTTTTCATCCAGAATCTCGCAGTAGATATCAGACCCTGAGATGACAAAGGAAACAGCCCAATTGGAGCCGGTTCAGTCGTAAATTCAGCTTTTTAAACGGGTGCGAGGAGACGGTGCTCACCCATACTGTGTCTGACCGAGTTTCTGTCACTGCTGCACCGAAAAAAACAAACAACAACAACAAAAAAACCCCACAGTACATTTATGCACCGTGTTTCAGAATGTTAATATTCACGAATACAACGCCTACCTAGCAGGGATCTCAGGAAGGGAACTTCGAGCGCTGGCATCTGGGGCACAAGTGAGCGGTTTAGTAGGGACGGATGGATAAAGAGGACGATCCCGCCCGTACACACCTTTGTTTGGTCGATATATAACCGTCTCGTCTGTGTCACGCTCCAGCCGGCAGTACCCATCGATGAGGTCCATCAAGTTCTCCGCTGTGGAGACGGCGGCTACGTTGATGGAGAGGCGCTGCGGGGGGAAAAATGGGATGCGGCTACCTCCATTTGGGAAAAAAAGAAAGTCGTTTCATAAAAACTGCGAGGTGCTGTGCGTACCTGTCTGGCCCCCTCGACGTCCAGGTGAACCAGAGCTTTGCCGTCGTTTTGAGGCCAGCATTGAATCTTCTTGATCTGTTTGAAGTCGGCTAGAAAAACCGGCTATGGCGGAAACAACGCAGGAGGATGTTGCGCGTTGAAGAACAACAATTTCTGGAAAAGAGCGGAGCTGAAAGGTCAACGCTCACCGCTGAATTCTTCTGCGTGCGTTGGCGAATTCCCCTCCCGCCGATGACCAGCTCCACCGCCAGGCTCCACCCTTGCTGTGGGCAGGTGAGCCATCAGAGGATGGAGGCGGGGTGACCGCGGGGCCACAGAGGTCGCCACTCACCACCAGCTCGCAGGGGAAGACCTCCTCATCATAGCTGACGAAGTCCTTGAGGGTCTGGAAGAACTTGACCATGCACTCGTCCTCCTTCAGGGTGGCGTACTGCTGAAACGTCTGCTGGATCAGCTTCCGGAGCTGCCTGGACTGGGTCACGAGCACCATCACAGGAGGTTTTACACCCCGGGGACTGCTGGGCAGCGACTGACAAACGCTTGACCCTCTTCCGGGCCTTTAATGTGGCTTTACCTTCATGCTGTTAATCAGCTGTTGAGGGAAGAAAAGTTCCAGACCCACTTCTTTCCTTAATTCAAGAAAGAAAAGCAAGTTTAGAATGATGGAGACGGCCGCTCACTGAAATTATAGCCACAAAATTTGGGGAATTAAAAAAAATATATACTCGAGCAGCTCAAAGTTGGACTTTTTCTCAAGCCCTTTGGCGTTCATGTCCTTGTAGAACCTCCTGAAAGCAGGTCAGACCATTGAAACAAATCCAGTGCAAACACACACATTCTCATAGTTTAAACTCCTTATTTACCACATCTGAAGACCGAAAGAGTCACAAGTGTGAGCGAAGGAATGCCGTGACTCACCGGATCTCCAAACAGCCCAGCTGCAGAGCCATCCCATCGCTGACCTTACACGCGTGGAACTGCATGTAATCGTTGCGAACCTGTCAGGAAAACAAGCAGTGCTGACGAAAAGGGCCTTGAAAAAGCTCCAAACAGACGCAGGCCGTGGCGGGGCCGGTTACCTGCTGATAAAAGTAAAGCAACGTGGATCTGTCGTCGTTAAACTTTTCCAGAAAATTGACGGGGACGTATCGGATACGAAGGTCGTACCTGAATTCAGACACAAAACCGGCTTTTTAAAAAATGTTCTCGTCCCTGTGCTCTGATTGGCTGACTGGTACCAATAAAAGTCCGATCTGATCTTTGTCCGGGTTTTACGGCGCCGGGCGCTGCTCTGGAGCCGTACCTCCACTCAGCCTCCACATGGTGGCTCTCGTAACGCTGCTCCACCTCCTCGACGGTCAGGTCCGGATGCAGCCAGTGAAGCTCCTCAGACTTCAGGTGCTTCAGGAGGAGAGCGTAGCTTCCCACGTGCTCGATGTTCGGCCCCAGGCGACCGCTGATCAGGATGGAGCGTATGATGGCCTTCAGGAGACACAACCAGAGTCTGACTGAGGACCGACCCAGGCGGGAAGCGGGCCTGTCCCCCACGTGCTCAGTCTCACCCTAACTTGCCAGGAGCTGTCACATTTGACCAGCTTGAAGTTCTTGCCCAGGCTGTTGTTGGTGCAGAAGCACACTTTGAGGATCTTGACAGCGCCGCTGTCAACAGCGAAGTGCGACTCCGGGCTGGAATCTGCCCCACTTGGTCTCGGATCGGGAACCTTCCAGGACAAGGTGTCCCCGGACATCACCTCGTACATGGTCAAGGCTGGGTCGGCACCGTCATACCCTCATTCTCCTAAAAGACAGACAAAAAAACGGACGTTAATCGACGCTGCAGCTGCGCCTGTACAGCAGGCAAGCAGAGAAGTGTAGCAAACACAATCTGCTCCTGACCCGCACGGGCAGCTCTGAACAGTTACACAACTGAGGCTGATTCAGTCGTGGCTGCTGGAATCTGAGCCCCAAAGGAGTCCAGCTCTTCAGTCCTCAGAGACGACAGAGGAGCCCGCAGAGATCTGACCAGGTCCTCGTCTCAGGACGACGTCCATCGGGGAAACGGATTTCTGAGCGTTTTCATGTTGAAGTTTCACGCTGTCAGACCTCAGAGCCGAGCTTGCTCCTCTCCCATCGTGTGGTGGTGTGTTTTTGTTAGCCTGCGGCCACAAATTCCCCAGCGCGGCTCTGTTTGAGTGTGTGTGTGTGTGTGTGTGGAAAGAGGGAAGTAGAGGCCAGCGTGTTCTCCCATCACCTGGGTGTGGGAGGCCTGACAGGACTGGATGAATGAGGTGAAGTCTGAAAAGACTCGAAGGAAGAAAAAAGCAGATTTCAGCACGCGAGAGATTAAACGCACACTTACGTCCCATAAATCATGTGGAAGAGCTGAGATAATCTGGTGGAATACACACACTGATTGCTGAAAATGCTGAGAAGCCAGCCAGAGTGAGGCCGAGTGAGCCGTGTGTCAAGCATAAACAGTCAAGGAAGGTCTGGCCTGGCTGGGGAATGACAGAGTGTTTTCCTCCGGGACCTCCAGCCTGTCAGAGCCGCAGTTCAACACTCTGACGCTGAAAACGCCCACATGGCTGGGGCTGTGAGGGCTGGAAGGAAGCCGTGTTTGGCCTATACGCAGGGGAGTTCGAGAAAATCCCAGTTCAGTTTCCCGTTTAAACCTTTTTAGATTAATAGTTTTAAAAGAATGAAGAGGAGACTGGGGAGTGGTGATTGCTCATTACTATGCTGTAACCGCATTTCAACATCGTGCGTTAATGATTTACAGCACAGTTCAGCAGTAAACGTCCCATATGAGCTATATTAATGTTTGCAGGTAGGTAGTTGCTAGACTATAAACCATTAGAACAAACACGGGACATGCAGAGATGCATCACAGCGTGGAGGTTAGCTGAGCTTTCCTGCCTTTCACAACAGGATGTCTCACCAGGTAAATCCCTGAGCAAATGTGTCAGATCCGCCAGAGATTTCACAAAAAAAGAAAGAAAAGAAAGTCAGAAAACAGAGCGGAGCTGCATCCTCGAACGTCCCATAGTTTCTGAGTGGAAACGCTTTTAGTGTGGTACCTGCTGGCTGCAGCGCGAAGCGGTTCGATCACTGGCAGCGAGGTGGTGGAAGCAGCGATCCAGCGGCTGGGTGGAGAAAAAGAGCCATTGTTGGAATCTGGTTGGGTTTTTAAAGACCCAAACCTGACCAGGAGGACCTGTGGATCTAACCCTAACCCAGCCCTTCCATCACTGGAGGGCAGGTTTGTCCTAGCGGAATGTGTCATAACACGCAGTCCTGACGCGCTCCATACCTGAGGCCTTTTACATAATCCAAGTGTGTCTAAATCCACAGGGCACACGGATTTTCTCACCCTGACTTGTGAACACCGACTGTTGCTGCTGGTTGTTTTCATTCTTTGGAGGACGGGCGTGTAAAAGGCTGCAGATTCTAATTTCTTTGCTCAAAACTGGAGTGAAAACGTTTAATCACTGGCCTCGTTTTTATTCAAACACGAGCCACTATCAGAGCTCTGCAGATCTGAAACACCTTTGTCAAAGTTGAGTAAAAACGTCTTTTCTTCCTACAAATCGCTGCCGTCTGCCTCCCTGGTGCTCTCCTGTGGAAAGCGGTACTTTTGTGGCCAGGTGTGTGTGTGTGTGTGTGTGTGTGTGTGTGTGTGTGTGTGTGTTTTCCTGCTTCTGCTGACAGCACAGGCAGCCGTTCAGCCAGTCATGGAGGGTCTGCCTGCCTGTGTGACCCCAGGCGCTGGAATGTGGCTGGCTGCTTCTTCACCTGCACAGACTTGCTTTGATAACGAAAAAGCGCTTCTCTCCCGAGGAAAACATGGTCGTTTGCTTGCTGGCATTAGCTTTGAAGATACAAAAGCGACCCAAACAAGTGCTTTTAAATTGGGCTTGATTATGAAAATACAGGTGTGTCTGCAGACTTTAATACGAATTCAGACTTTATATAACAGACTTGTATGTGAGCTCAGGTGTGCCTGTTTAGAACCTCTACAGATGTGAGGCCTGGTGTTGTTTCTGTGTGAGAGGACTCACCTGAGTGGGCCCTGGAAACACCTGAGCTGAAACAAACATGAACAAACGTCAACACTGTGGTCTCACCTGGTTGTGATTGATTCCCTGACGGAATAAAATCCCAACAGAAAGAGTTAATCCCGGAAAAGAACAGGCCTGACAGTCCGCGTCCGTCCCTGTCGGTCTCTGTAGAGGAGCAGAACACTCCCTCTTTCACCTCTGCAGTCCTGAGGAAGGTTGGCAAACTTCCTTATTTCCTTCGCAAACTCAGGTGCAAACTGTAGTCATGTCTAGCCTTGTTTTATCCACTAAAAAATACACTGTCTACATCTTTAAAGAGTTCTTATTACCTTTTCTTGTACATTATATGACTGAAGTAGTGAGGATTTGATTTTTAGGGTTTTTTTTTTAAATGATCTTTTAAAGAAATCGAGCTGCACTTTTGCGGTTTGACCAGCAGGTGGCAGAAGACGACCACAAAGCGGCTCAGCCGAGTTGAGCGAGTTCAGTCGATCGATCATCGGGGTGAGGAGCGCAAGTTCCGGGAGCCAAGACGTGGAATGTGGGCCAGTGTCAGGGTTCTGGCTCCCGACACAAAATACGGCACGTCTCTGGGGTCATTCAGTCACCTAGATTCGAATTTTATTCAAGGTGAGAATCGGGTTATAAGTAAGTGAGAAAACAAGTGCAATAAGTGTATAAATAAATAAGTAAGGTTATTGTAATAGTGTTAGTAAATGTTTTCAGTCTAACAAAGATCATGCCCCCCCCACCCCCCTCAAGAAAAAAAAAAAACCCTCCACAAAACAGAACAAAACAAAAAGGTTAACTTTGCATGAATCAATAGACCATGTTCGTGTGAGAGAAGTTTCTGTTTCCACCAATAAATAACACTGGTTGGTAAATAAGAAGTCTTCAAACGAGTTAATAAAATGCTTAATTACCCAACCTGAGTTTTGGCAACAGTTTGGAGAGAACCAGCTGCAGAGATCGACCTCTGACCCGAGCAAAGCCGCAAAATGGTGCCGATCAGAGAGAGAAGGATAGTAAATATTCCCTCTGTCGTCTCGGGCTGCTCTCTCAGCCTGAGGGGGCTTGGAACATTTGTGTGGAGCAGTGAGTCTGAGTTCAAGTCTGGGTCAGAACCCGACCAAACAGCCACCACTACCACTACCCACTAAGAAAACACATTATTACAACGTAAATATGTGTTTGTCTTTTAACACTTCATGTATAGTATGTTGTTTTCTTTTAGATTTTTAAAATCTTGTTCTGCAAAGTGGATCTGGATGAAAGAATAAAGATAACATTTATAATTAATATGCAAACAGTTGTCTTCGGTTGCATGTCCGCCTCTGGCCTCTGGGGGCGTCACATCCAACGTGATCCGTCACAGTGAATAAAACATGTCATGTTTGACAAAAACTTGTGCAGCGTAAACATTTTCCTAAAAACGATTATGTTTGACTACCAAAAGGGCAAATATTCCTTTTAGCCTCGCCTGAGCCTTTTCTGTGGCTGGTTTATGAGGGATGAGGTGTTTTTACAGCTCTGATGACTCCTCGCTCCTGTGCAAGCATCCCACCCTAACGGCCAAAGTCTCCCCTCTGAGAGCCTACTGTGGGGTAAGCTTGGTTGGTACGGCATGCTTTGATCCTATAGGCCCCCTCCCTCGTAGAAATCTGTCTGTTTAATAATGTCTAGAATATTTATCTTCCCCCGATGGTCCTTAAGTCCACATTCCTCCAGTGTGACCTCTGAGGTGAGAGAGCTGTCGACATCCCGTCTCTGAGTAATGATTAGCCAGGACTTCTCCCTGTTTTACTATTTGTCGACCTGGTGACTTGGGGGGGGGGCGCGTGGGCCGGGGGCACCTGTGAGACAAAGAGACCGGACAGCGGAGCGCTACAGGAGCAGCAGGGAGGTGTTTGCTCTGGGCAGCAGGTGTGTCACTTTCTGGTGTTTGCACAAGGGCCTGGCCGCTGGGCTCCATCCAGGCTCAGCGGGGGTCCGGGGCGCTCACCGAGGTGTGAAGTGGCCCGGGCCAGCAGCGCATAATAAACCTGGCCTCCAGTACAATAGGAGCAGCGGGGGCCCTGCTTTAAAAGTCAGCAAACAAGATTAAAAACATTCAGGAACAACCCACACGTGCTCCGCTTTAAACCGAAACCTGCTGTTCCAAATGATACACAATTAAAGACGGAGGGAGTTTTGGTTAAAAAGGCTCCCGAAGCCCTGAAGATCAACAGGCCATTAAAAACCGGTTAGACCGGTCGGGCTGTGACTCACGCAGGTTCGCTGTCGCTCATTTATAACACCATAATACCACTTTCACGTACTCCAAAAAACTATATATATATGTATATATATCTATATATATATATATCTATATAGATATATATAGATATAACAATGCTGACAATGCTAACCCGTCGCCGCCCTCCTCAGATCTGTTTTGCTGTCTGACGGTTCCTCCTCGTCACTGAGGAAACGACGAGGGCGCAGCTGCGGTGCCGTTACAACCCAGCGACCGATGAGACGATCGATTGACCTCTGACCTGGTCTGAATGAGGGGATGTCAGGGGAGTGCTGGGACGCAGCGGTGGCGCGGCTGGCACGCTCGGCCGGGTTTAACAAGCCTCAGCTGTGAAGGTCAGCGGAGAGTGTAATAACACGACAGAGGTCGACCTCGCGGGGAGGTCAGACCAGACAAGGGCCTGATGGTCTGCATCTGGGAGGCATTATTACCATTTGTTATGAGCTGATATTAAGTATACCTTAGAAGACTCAACATAGGAGTCTGTTTTTAGCCTGTTATAACACAACATGGACAATAATAAACATGCATGCATCCGCTCAGTAACCTGCAGAGCCTAGATAAGCAGGGAAGTTTTAACTTTGAGCAATATCGGTTAACCTTTCAACCAGTAAGAGCAGAGTTGTGTTATTTAAATGACTTTTATTTGAAAAGTGTTTGTTTTTATTCCAGTAAAGGGTGAGTGTGTCTCCATGAGCCGAACAGCCCGTCAGCTGGCGTAAAAGACGAGGTGCACACAAGCATCCACTTATGCTTTCCTTGAAAAATGCTGCTCTCCCTCACTCATGCCTGCACACACGCGCGCGCGCGCACACACACACACACGCGCGCGCGCGCCATGGGGGGGGAGGGGCGAAAAACAGGATGATGTCACCTCTGTAGACAGCTAAGCTGAGGCTTGAGATAATGGTGACATTTCAGGGAGGTGATGTCATTCTTTCACCGCCGTTGCCTTCCCCTCCCCTACATCCCCCTCTCTCCTCCTCCCTCTCTCCTCCTCCTCCTCCCGCCAACAGTGCAACAGTGCAGGTGGCTGACCGGCCTCCTTCAAACACAGCGTATTAGCGTTTGAATAGACCCAGGCAGGCGCTGTGAACCAACGCCCCCACCTCCCCCTTCACGCTGTTCTGTACAGTATGATGTGTGGGTGTCATGTGTGTGTGTGTGTGTGTGTGTGTCTATGTCTTTTTTTCAGATCACACTGCGCTTTCAGATTTTTTTTCTGTTTTCATGCGCTACAAGCATGTTTTATAAGGATTCAGCGGCAAAGCCGATTCGCCTCAGCTGTGTTTGTGCAGCAGCATGCACGTCTGCGCGTGTGCATGGAGATTTCTGCCCACCGAGACCAATCAGGCACAGGGCTGCCACGCTGCAGGGCTGCTTGTCACTTGCTGAGCTCCTCATTCTTGCGATCTGCTCGTTTCAGAGTTCCCTGACTTCACACAAACCACGTTTTGCGCTCCGTCGTGCCTTAAAGTCGGCGGTTAAAGCTCGAGATTTTTTTTTCCGGCTTAAATCATTCTGCAGGGTGTGAATGTGGTTTCAAAAACAGGCGCAAAGGCTGTTAATAGAGACATAACAATGATCTGGGTAAATAAAAAGGCGACTTTGCTCCTGAGAAAGTTTAAATCCAGCAGTTGCTGGGTTTTGTTAGCTATTGTGGAGATTTGGTGTAGCCTACTTCAGTGCGGTGGGCTGATTGCCACAGATAGTGATGTTTTGGAGCCCAAAGGCTGCTCTACCTCTGGTCTCACCGCTGAGCTCCAGGCTGCTCACCAGCGATATTTTTATCCCTAAAAAACTCACCGCTGGTGTGCTGCTCTCTCACTCTTGCCAAGTTTTGCCTTTCTTCCCCTGTGGAGACGACTCAAGGCAGCGTGTGTGAGCTGTAAACAAGTTGCCACCCCCCACCTACAACACACACACACACACACACATACACAAATGCACGTGCACACGCATACACTGGCTGTATCTGGGCAAAAAGAGCTTTCTGAAACCGTGAGCATCTGTCTCATCATATGATTGCTTTTCATGTGTCACACACTCCAATCACGGGGTGCAGAGGGCTTCCCTTTCACACCTTAGAGGAAGTCGGACAGAAACCAGAGCACATGTTACTGTAGAAAGAACAACTGCCCACAAATGCACGTGCGTGTGTGTGTGTGTGTGTGTGTGTGTGTGTGTGTGTGTGCATGTGTGTGTTATTGTGCTTGCTGCATACTGAGTGTCAAAATCCTTGTTGTGCTAGCAAAGTGAGGACTTTTATGGGGACTGTTGAAGGGTTAAGACTTGGTTTCAAGGTTGAAATTGGGTTTAGTTTATGTTTAGGGTTCTGGTAAGAGGCTGGCGTGTGTATTATGTCTATGAAAGCTAGATGTACAAGTGTGTTTGTAGGTGTGTGTGGGATATAGAGACGAGCAATAACAAAAAGGGAGCATGCAGAGTGAGGAAGTAGCACGCTGTTGTTCATGCTCTCTGGAAACGTGCACGCGTGCTTTTGAAATCCTGTCGTCACTGATTTTTAGCGAAATAATCGTTACGATATAAAACACTTGCGCTGCATAACAACGGAATTTCTTTCTAATGAGTGCCCTTTGGAGAGATTCTGAAAGATGCCAGTGCTGGAGTAAACACTCGTGCACTAACGCGAGATTAAAAAGACTCGGTCTGGCCTGGTTGAAAGGTTCTTTCTGCAGGAGGAGGAGCTCCACCTGTGCATTCTGACAGATTAAAGAACATGACTGCATGATGACATGATGTGTTTACTGGCTGCAAGCACCCAATTGCTGATATTTAACACAAAAATAGAGAAAATCTCTGCTTCAAACGTAGTTTTTTTGGATTTTTCATCTGCAGCATTTAAATGTTACAAGTATTTCCATCCATGCGTCTCCACAGGGACCCGTTTTAAGACCCTGAAAGGCAGAATTTCAGCTGATGTGCACCATTTTTAGCAGGACGGATACACCTAATGTATGAAAATGGTGCTGGTGACTCATCGGAGCTGGCATTAATTATTGAAATCTTAATATATATGACATGTGCCGGGGAGACACGGCGGTTAGATCATCCGCGGGCTGCACGCATTTCACAGGTCTCTCACAGAAAACTCCAGCCCGGGGAGGAAATGAGACAGACGTGATGTCTCCTTCATCAATGTACCAAAACAAGCGACACGTGTGCGAGGGAATGAATGATGCTCCTGGTTGGAAACCGCGCTGCCAGATGGCATTCACGGCAGAGAGGTTCATCTGTGGAGCACCGGTGGTGATGATCGGCGGGTCCCCCAGGACGCCGCGCTGTCAGGCGGATGGACTCATTAGACATGGGCTGTTGTCGGTACATGAGCAGGGCTGTTGTGCATCACCCCAGGGCTGTTTGGGACCTGCTTCAGATAACTGCGAAGCTAATTAAAATGCGGAGCTGAGACACCTGAAGTGTCGGGGAGGTATTTCAACTCCTAGGAGAGTTCACTTTGTTCTCAGAATGGTCACAAATCAACTCAATTACAAATCCTACAGTACCTAAAGGCAGCTTCGTCCCTCACACCCAAAGGTCTTGGACTCTCTGACCTTAGAAATTAAAAAAAGTACCTGCCATTCCCGTTGGGGGGGATTTCCCAACCCAGGCTGACAGCACACGTCAGGAATGCTTTGCACCTCTTTGACGCTCCCAGACTGGGCCATCTGGGCCGGGGATCTCCCCCCCCAGATGGTGTTTATGAACTGCAGGTGTCTCCTGTGGGGTCCCAGGGGTCCCAGAGGGTGACCACTAAGCAGCTTCTTAGGGGATGACATCATTTAATCCTGGAGACTCATCACGAGGGCAGAGGCTGAGAAAGAAGTGTGTGTGTGTGTGTGTGTGTGTGTGTGTGTGTGTGTGTGTGTGTGTGTGTGTGTGTGAGTGTGGTGGTGGTGGTGGTGTTGGGAGGTGAGGTGTTCTTGATGTTATTGTTTGCCTCGCCCTCCCACCCATAAGCTGTTTGGAGCTATTTCTGTCATCTTCCACATCTACTTTCTTTTCAAACATTAACTTCCCCATCCAAGTCGAGGACTTCAAAAGCCAAATATCCGGTTAGCAAAGCAGGGAGGATTCTCTGGAAAATACTTGTGGATATCGCGGGCGTCTTTCACGCCCAGATGAGGTTCACTTTCTGGAATGTTGCTGCCATGCAAAACCAAAGAAAGAACCGCTAAAAATAATCCTTGATGGTCACCAGATATTTAAAGAAAGTAAAAATCCAATTAGTCTGAAACAGAAAGACGTTAATAGTTGTTTGGTCTGTGTGCTTTTGAGCAAAGGTTAGAGGACTAATCCTCTGCCTTTGAGGACAGTCATACACATGGGGTCACAGGTCATATGCATGTGACCTTAGGGCTTCTAATCCCCATCAGTATTTAGAGTGGACTTGTTGCTTACATGTGCAGGATTTAGTTGGGGGATTTTCCTGATTAGGTCATTCCCACAGCAACAAACCTAAAGTCACTTTCCTTCCCTGGAACAAGCTGGATCCAACGACAGATCTTCCACAATACGGTATCGCATCGCGCTGCTCTTGTGAAATTTTAAATTGAACGACAACTTTGAAGCAGACACAAAAAGTCCTAAACCCACACAGAAAATGAGGTAATGTCAAGGACCTGCTGAAGAGGTTGACACCATTAAGGGTTTGCTCAAGTTTGGCTTCTCTGTGTACGCATGTCATGCTTGATCTCTAAAAGGCCCTTAAGATTATTAAGACGCTGTAATGTGTTAGCATGTGATTATAAGGCGTTAGCCTGTGTAAATATATTATAATGTCAGTTCTCTAGGCACGTCACCCGGCTGCCGTAGGACTGGAATACTATGGGATATGTTACTGAAAGCTGCTTGCCGTGTCCTCATTCCACCTGCATCTGTACCTTCACTCCAGCGCTGCTGAAACAGCGGCGGAGACAGTGGAGCTGACAGTTGCCTCTCTTCAAAGGTGCTTTAATGGCACGTCGATGCCTGCTCCCCCTGGGACGAGGAGACCGGCTGTGGCTGCTGGCTACAGACGACCAGCACTCTGCCAAAAGCCTTCGTCTCTTTCAAGCAGGCAGGAAGAGATTCGCCTCTGTGAACTCTCAATCTCAGGCATGGCTGTCACATCTGCCGCCTGTGTGTGTCGGCGCTCCTGGAAGACGGTCGTTTCATCTGCACAGAAGCGCCCTGAGCGGAAAACGGTGTCTCCAGCCATTACTGAGGGTGAGATTTCTAGCTGGCACATTTTTTCCATTAGAACGCTCCTACAATTAGACGCTTCTGCCTTGGAATCACCTTCATCAATATTTGATGGCCAGGCCCTGAACACAGCTCATCAAGACATCATATTTGATGCTCGGGCTTTGAGCTCAAGCGACATCAGTTCTTGACTTGACATTGATCTTCAGTCTTCATTGAAGGGATCTCCCACCACCTCGTGTCTGTGCAGCATTTGCCTGAAAGGCAGGTGGAGTTCACTGCCCCCACCTACACTTGTGGTCTGGACCAGAAACATACAGTATATCTCGATTAGTGCTGTGAGGAGCACACGACGTTTCCAAAGAGATCAAGACATTTTGGACCTACGAGAAGCTGATAAATGTCTGTGGGTTTTTTTGGTCTGTGAAGTTAAACTTAACAGGGAAAATAGTTCCAGCAGAAGTCAGTCTTTGAAAATCTAGTCTTCCTTGTCCTTTTTTACAGAGAGCAGGGCAAAGGTTCAATTAACTAGTGGCACCGAGCTATAAGGGCAGCTTGGTTTTTCTGTGCCCGTAGAGTTTATCCAGGCACGTTTACTGCCTTGCTCTGTGTCCGGTGAGAGGGTTAGATCTTCAGGTCTTGATGCACCTCTCGAGTCAGCAGAGCTGAAGGTTTGGTGATCATCACCTGTGCCTCGTTACCTTCCCCAGCCTACTTAAGCTCTGCCCTTTTGCCCTCCTGTTCCAGATCGCCTTTGTTAGCTGTGTGTTTAGGCTCTGTCGTGCTTTGGCTCCTTGTTGACTCTTGTGAATGACCCCGTGTTTGAGGCTGTTCAGATTTTTGCCTGCTTCCTGCCTGTTTTTGTCTGCCTGCTCTCACTCTCTGACCTATTACCTTATCCTGGATTATGAAGCTTGTTTTTCTGGATCTTGGGCTCCTTTGCTACAGCATGCAAAGAGATTTTGTAGCTAAAAGCTGGAAGCCTTGCTGTGGCAGGTCTTTGCCTAGTGCTACCACAGGTGTTTTTTTTTTTCTTCTGAACCTTCTGCGTCCAGTCATTAAGTATCCTTTTTTAGAGAGAAAAAAAAATATTGGCACCCTGAATCCTTTGCCCCGTATGATGTACGCAGCGCTGACAAAGAGCTGCGTAACGCTCCGTCACCTCCAAAGCAAAGCCCCCTGGGAAAGAAAGCCGCTATAAAGACAGTAAAATTAATTTGCAGCTCAGTCATGCAGCTCCCTGCTCCTGTCCCTAAATGAGCCAGAAAATAGAATTTCAAGAGCATAGCATTCCTCTGTGGTAACTGGATCATTTCTAAACACCGACTGACAAATTTGGGCAAAGCCGCCGCTGAGGGGGACTAAATTTCATTCAGTGTATTGTAACATTGGAGGTGTGAAGCACAGTGGGCGTTAGTTAAAACGCTTCCACTGCCACAGTCAGTGAGCCTCTGGATAATTAAGACAAGCTTAAAATCACCAAACAACAAGGCTGGGAATCACTTGTTTGCAGTATATCTTCCCCTTCCTGTCCCTGATGCTGTTTATTGACAGGAAAACAGCGGAAATCAGGGCTCACGCCGCGCGTCTGCACGCTTTCCTTTAATGTGGAGAGCCCCCCACCACTGACAATACGGGCCAAGTCTGCTCTCAGATGTTCAGAGGCTGCTGCAGATCAGAGGGCAGCTGCCACACCTCCAGGCTTCAGCGCCACGCAGGAGATCCTTCAGAGTCGCTGACCCCCTCCAGAGACACAGCGGAGCTGCCCGCGTGCACGGAGACGGCAGCCGAAAGAAGGTACTGCTGCATCGGGTCGATTCATCTACCTATTATTACGGCAATGATTTGGAATTCTTGAGGTTAAGACAACAAAATTGGCAGATTTTTCAGAATTAAACTGAGTTCCTGATGCCAATTTGAAAAAAAAAAGAAACCAAACTGTAACACAAAGAAGCAAAGTTTGGCAGATCCAAATCCAAACACAAAGACCCTCTTTCAATATGAATGAGGATAATAATCCCTTCCCTGGCATTTCCTGCTAAATTTACACAATAACAGCACATCCTGAAGGAGAGGATTCTGTGGTGCATTCACAGAGCTGTCCAAGAACAGAAGTTATTTTATGCAAACTGTCAGTCTTTTCCAGCCACGCTGATGCTCGACCGCACTGTTGGTGGAGACAATACCTTCATCCTTCAGGTTCTGTGATTATTCTGCTGGCGACGCTGTTATATCCAATTAGCCTCATGCAGTCGCGAGAGGATTCTGCCTACTGCTGACCCCTCCTCGGAAAACCAAAGATATGTAAATACGTGCGCTCAGAGGGATGATGTAATCCACAAAATACGTCCTCAAAATCATGACACATATCGTCCTTCGGAAGCGGGCGCTGAAAGGAAGGATTTACGCTTCTTGACAACACAAACTCAAGCGAGTCATCGGACCCTCTGGGTCATCTGAAAAGACCCTGAAGAGTTGTTTGCAGTGAGGTCATCTCCCCTGAAATTAACGAAGCATCTGCAAACCGAGACCCGGGCCGGCGAGAGGTCTGACAAAGCTCTTCCTGAGGCGAGGTGTGCAGAAGCTCAGGATGCTGACAGTTCACAGGGAAGCTACCAAGATTAGTCACAGTTTGTGGTATAATCGTTGAAGGCCTCACACAGTCGATAAAAGCTTGAAAGTAACAGTTAAAAAAAGCACTTGTGCCTCCGAGGAATCCGTGTGTGGTGACAGTTACCCTTATTGTGATCTTTATACCGTACCTCCTCAGGCTAGCGTGGACCCTGGGGAGTCCTAATAGCAATTCATTTGGCGAACAAAGTCGGCTTCTATCGTATATAACAGAGCTTTCATAGTGGATAAGTCGAGTGCGTACAGTACGTGCGCACACAAACAGGCGCACAGTATGATGGGGGCTGACAATACGGGCTTGTTTTCACTGTCGGGGGGGTCTGTTAACACTGTTAATCAACCACGCAGCTGATAGCTTTAATGTTTGCTTGTTTAACGTAAAGCCAGTAGCTGTTTAGCTTAGCGTTGCAGAGAAATCAACAGTGCCTATAGTGGGTTAAACCAACTTGTTTTCTTTTAACAAGTTTTAAAACAAGTAAAACTTAACAAGTAAAAAGTTATGCTGTGTTATCAAATCACATCTAGCTTGCTTTCACATAAAAACTGCATGAATGTCGGTAGTGGAAGCGTTGGTTTTATTTGCACTGTGAATTGAAATGGTAAATATTGACAAAACAGCTGCGTTCTGTAGTTTAAAAGAGGCGCAACAGCAGCGGCATTCTTCGAGAACAATAGAGCATGTTAGCAAGTTATCAATTATTTATGCTGCTATTATGGTTACTGTTACTCTTGGCTGTCGGAGCAGGTTTAATTAGCTAGGTACACCGAATAAATGGTGCGATGAGCGCTTGAACGCCCAACATAGCCCTTTCAAATTACATCAAAACAGCCTTTTCCATTGTTGTGTGAGTCATGCATTTTTCTGCTATTGTGTCACACCGCGGCTGACACTCAAATGCCCCATCTTACCAACAACCAAAACCAAATCCACTTTGAGTTAGCTGGAGCCTTTAAACGACCTTGAAAGCAACAATTCTCTCTGAATAAGACTGCAAAATGAAACATTCAGTGCCAAATATTCGGCACATAGTGGTATTTATTGTTGAAAGGGAAATAAATTCTGCAAAATAGATCCATGCTCCAACCGTGGTTAATTCATTTGCCAGGGTGCTGAGAGCAATTTCTTTGTTGGATGCTAATGTTGTTTTTACTAATCATAGCAGAATAATGTTCCTGCCTGGGTAAATTTTTGCCTGCAGTTCTGTTAAATTAGGCAGTATGCGTGACAAGCTCGATTCACAGAATCATTCCAGTCCTGCTCTCCCCTAACTCATTAACTATTCAGTGCAAACTCTTGATCCTGCAGGGTATTGACATTAATTCCCCACGCTACTGGAGCAAGCCGTTTGGAATGTTTAAAAAAATATATTGTTTTTTTGGAAAGCTCGGCCAGGCTGTGTTTTACAGCAAAAGTGTTTCAAAAACAAACTGACGATTTGGCTAATTTGTGTCTCATGACTGGCCCGCAGAACAGCCCCGTCAAATGCTGCATTATTAAGCAAAAAGCTAATTGCGCCTTTCACTGGCCTGTGTCCAAGAGCCACAATAACAAGCTCATCGATGGTGGCAAGTGGAGGAGCACGTGTTGTTTAAAACACGGTTGATTACAAGCTTTAATCCGCCCGATGAGGTAGACCTGTTACTAGGATCTTGTTCTCCTCCTGCCTGTCTCAACCAATCTCGTCTCAGCAGCAGTGGTCTTTAGCTTGACCTTGGGCGGCTGAGTTCCTCCCGGGCATGGTGACTACTCTGAAAGTTAAATGCACCGGCTGCGGGTGGAAGGAACGGCAGCTAGTGCTGAGGCAGGCAAGCCAGGGAAAATGTATGAATGACTGCAAAGCGCAGTGCATCAGACCAATCAGAGCAGAGGGGGAAACCTGGGAACCAATGGCGACAAGCTTCTCCTCTCTCCCTGCAGCGTTTCTCTGACTTCTTCTCCTGACTGTTACCAGGTCATTGTGCCTGCCCGCGCCTCGGAATAATCTGTTTCATTGGGTCAGTGTGCCTCTCACAACGCGCCTGACTGGCTGGTTGGGCATACGCGGTTGCTAGGTAGCTCAGCCAATGGGAGCCAGGCGGAAGTTTCCCCCTGGTTTCTAGGCAGGTTTCACGTGCTGTGGATGTTTTGGCGGGAGAGTTAGCGAGTGGGAGCAGGAGGGGTGGCTGCAGGGTGAAGTGGAGCATGTGATTATGATCGTGTGTGTGTGTGTGTGTGTGTGTTTGCATGCATGTTTGCGAGAGCATGCTGGTTTTGCCCTGCCTCTTGCTTTCTGATGCAACATCGAACTTTGTCTCCTGGGCTACTAGGGGACCTTGTTATGGTTTTTTTTTTTTTTCCCTTCCTGTCCTCGCAGGAAACGAGAACCAATTGCTGTGCTGTTGCCATCGGAGTGGGGGAGGTTTGTTTTCCTTCTACTTTCATCCCTGGTACCTCCCCATCCACAGTTACCGTAGAAACAAGAGCAACTCTAACTCTATTTCTATCTATGTCTCCTTCCTTCAATGATTTAACGTCGCTTTCTTTTTTTACTCCACCGCTCAGCACCTACCTACCAACACTCCGGCAACCAATGAACTGTTGGGAACATGGTGTGACATCTCGGAAGAAGAGCTGTATAAAAGCAGAGATGAGGAAGAGCAGATTTGCAGGCTGGGGTACATCTTGTACGGTGCATCCAAACTTTTGAGAGCTGCAAACGTGTCACGATCGACAACTTAACGAGATTAAAGGTCCTGGTTTGACACAGGAGCACCGTCTCCCCCACCCGTCAAAACAAACCCAAGCCGATTTGCGTAATCGCCACCTCTCCCCCCCTCTCTAACCCCCCTGCTGACAGGGAAGCAGTTCATCACATTTGACAGGAGCTTCCCAAAATCCCATTATTGCTACTTGGGTGGACCGGAGAATTAAACCTGAGAACAGTACGTGGACAAATCACTGTGCACCTACTTTTTCTCTGCTGTAGCTCAAATTTGCAAATTACTGTTGAGAGTTAATTAATAAAACAAACAAAAAAGATTTGCTGGCAATGTGGATCCTGCACCATGAAACACAAACCCTGAGGTCTAAAACGGATGTTCAGAAGTGTGTGAATTATACCTAATCTGAGTTAAGATAATTTAAACAAGCTGCATTTTGCTCTCCCACGTGTCCAGTTGGACAAACAACCTTTTAAGTGGTTGTTCTCAGTATTGCAACCAGAAATTCACCAAAAAAAGATGAAATATTTGTTTTTTCTGTGGGTGGTTGGACGTCCATGGTTGCAGAAGCAACCCAACAGTAAACTTAAAGTTCTCAAAACTAGTTTAGGAGGGAACATAGGCTGGATCCAACAGTTGCAGTACAAGTTGTTATTTCCCAAAGAAACAAAAAAATGCTAGAAAAGATATTTGCTGGCTTTAAAGCACAAAAATATAAACTTGATACAAATTCAACCAACCAAATACAGAGGAGAAACACTTTTGCATCCGTTTATACGAATATCACAATCTGTTTTGATAATTAAGTGAACTTGGTGAGATTTATTCCCCTTTTGGTAAAAACTTTATCCCATTTTCTGGGTTAAGTGTCATTGTTGTGAGGTGCCTGCGCAGCCTTTTCGATAAGGTGCTGCACCCATGCACGCAGGGACCGCTGTGAATTGGATTTTGCATTCAGCACAGATGTCAACAGGCAGCCAATCTGCTTGGCAAATGGTTTGTTTACATCAGCTCACCACCGCCGCTGCCGCCACCGCTGCTCTGTACTTGCCATCGCAGCTGGAAACACCTCAGGATAAGCCTTTTTTATTCAACAACTTATCCAAGACACGGACAAGATCACCCGCCACTGGGCTACATTTAATTTGTGGCATTAAAGCGGCGTCAAAATACACATAATCAAAAGGAAACCATCCCACTGAAGTGCCTCTGAGCTTCAAAAGTGTTACCTTTGGATGAACTCGAGAGGTCTGAATTCATTGGCTGAGCCTCGGCTACACCTGCGGTTACAATCAAGACATGTTGACAGAACAGGCAAGAGGGGGAGGAAGAGGGGGGAAAGGGAGACTGGCAGAGGTTTCCAATCAATTGTGAAAACCTGGTGCCCTCTCGTAGCATTTTACTCTCCATTTCTATGACAAACGGCATCCTTAAACAGTCGTGTCAGTGCATAATTAATAAAAAGAAGAGCAAAACCACAAAATTGTGACAGGAAAGTGCACGATGAACATCACAAACACAGGTGGAGGGATTGGATGTGGAGCAGATTGAAGAAGGGAGACAAAGTGTCTGAGCGTCAGG
This sequence comes from Tetraodon nigroviridis, assembly GCA_000180735.1. Lineage (NCBI taxonomy): Eukaryota > Metazoa > Chordata > Actinopteri > Tetraodontiformes > Tetraodontidae > Tetraodon > Tetraodon nigroviridis. The sequence goes on from CAAE01015003.1 coordinate 831,627, forward strand.
CACCATTAAGGACAATGAAAAAGCAAATTGTGTCATTATGCAGAGAACTTTAAAAATGCTTGAACACCCAGAGCCTCATCACCTCAGATGGCAGCAGGCAGTCAGAAATAACTCGCGGTGGATCATTTTTGACTGCCTCGCTAGAGAAAACGGCCGGGACACGTTGTTTGCCACCACAGCTGACACTTTAGAAGTGCTGGAGGTATCGGTTTAGATGACAAGTTTTGAGTTCAGTGCCGACACAAAGGCTGTTTTGCTTCTTCAAAGAGGTTGATGCTGCGCTTGAAAGTTGAAAGGCAGCAAACGACCTAAATCGATGGATGAGATATTGCACAACGTGTGACGTTCGCGTTGCTAGATCCCGCATGTTGACAGTTTTCTGCCGATTTGCAGCCCAGATTTGTTTGAGCTTTCAAACATCTTTCTGGGGAAATTTTAACAAAAAACACACTCACGTTTGTTAAAAGAAGGATGTATTCCTGAGTTTGGGCTGAAGAAATGAACAATTCAGAACGTGTCTGAATCTATGCACAAAGCTAGCATTTGTTTGCTCGGTCCGGACGTTTCTGTTAAACATCTGGCAGAATTTGGGTCGCCTTCATGAAGAGTTGTAGAAATGTTTCATGTTTTGGCAAACTTATTCTGAGATATCGAAGACCGGAAGCAACTGCTGGGGTCAGCATATGTTTATTCATCCCACAACGGTGAACACTCACTGTTCCAGCAGCATAAACATTAGAGCAAAATCATACATGAGGCGTAGAAGCCGTGAGATCCAGAAACCCAGACAAATGAGCAGCAGCGTATAATTTGATGTTCAGTGATTGCCATGCAAAACAAAAACAACCACTGGCTCCCTGCTTCCAAATTTTGGGTGGGGTCCCTCCCTTTCACTGCTGTAGGAGTGGGAGGGGGAGGTCGGTGTAGATGGGGGGTTGGGAGTTGCTGCAGCAGCTTGAAGCTGGGCAGAGCAAGGCTTGTTTTTCTGAAATGACAGTGAAGCGTGTGTGAGAATTCCACGCGCTGGCTGCTCTCTAACACACCCGCAGCTGGAGGAAAACAAAGTGGAACAGTGTGGCAGCGTTATCACCTGCAGACTGACCCACAACTGCTCACGTCCAAACACCGCCTGCTGGGAAACCTGTGACTCACGCAAGGATCAAACAGTCTCACCCCTTTGCCTGTTCGATCTGCCCTCCTCTTGCTAGATAAAGCTTGTGTTCAGTTGTCTTCCTTATTGGAGTGAGTGACAGCGCTGGCATGTCACTGCCCTGCACGGCTGTTTTTTTACTTCAATGCCACTCTGCATCCATCCAGGTGGGGGTAAGAACCTCCTGCACGACCTACTCGTGCTGGAGGAAATGACACTGGGCTTCCATACGCTGTTGACGAGCCATTATTCCCGAGATTTGTGCAGGCACATTCGAACACCGCTAAGCTAGCCGAGCATCTGTAATATTTGGTTTTAACGTTGTATTCAGGGCTTTAAAGTCATCCTGGAACAGAAAACTATGATGATGTGTGCATCTGTTTGTTGTCTTCAACAACGGTCTTCTTCCTCACACCAACCCCCCAGTAATTGGGTGGATACAATCATTCCATCTTGCAGCAGCTCCCAATCAGCTGAGCTGAGTGCTGAAAGCGGTCACATGTCTTATCTGGGTTCCTGTGTTTTCTTTTTTTCTCCTCTCACCATCCACGTGTCAGGATACAGGAAGCAGAACCATAACAAAGCCTGTGATTGGTCCACAGCGTGTCACCAGTTGAAGCTCGAGAAGGGTTATCTCTTAAAGGGCCAGCGCGTGTTATCGTTTTCATGTAACCGAACAACTCTGCGTCAAGTCATTTTTATTTCAAATCCCTTGTATTAAATACATATTTCATGGATTAATTGCAAATCATTCTGCATTATATTGATGACAAAGTTCATTTTTCCCAGCACACTGGTGAAATCTTCTGTATCACAACCATAAAAATTAAAACAAGGAATTATTTTTCTCTTATATGGCGTTAAAATGCCATGTTCTTTTCCTCCTCCACCGTCTGCAGGCGTGTTTTTAATCCATCCTGCTCTGCATTTCCATATCGCCGTGTGGCTGACTCCTTTGACGTGACAGGGGGTGGGTCCCCAGGCCGAGGTGGACCGTTGTGGCCGTGGTTAGGGGGAAAAAAACACGTCCACCCTCCCTCAAAAGCGCTCACAAGTCAGCAAACATCCACGACGGTTGTAATGCAAAGAGGGATACGAGCCGCAGCAGCGCAGCCAGTGGGACACACGCAAGGGGACGGCAAGTTGTCAAGATACCACCGGTCACGACGGAAAACGCGTTCGCTGGCGGTGAGTGAGGCCGCCCCGGGCGGGGGACAGGCGGGGGACAGGCGGGGGACGGACGGGCTGCTCCGCGCGGCTCTCCCGGACTCTGGCGACCCGTGCGCCGGGCATGCCCGGGCAGAGACGGGCTTCCAGATGTTTGTGTCCCGGTGTTCTTCGTCCAAATGGACATTTTCTCCCCTTTTTGCCGACTGATTAAGCGGAAAACAGCCGCTTGGCAGTTGTCAGGGTCCCGTTTGGCGTCTTGGTCGGCGGCTGCAGAGCCGCTGCCGGATCTGTTGGGTTTTATTCTCTCTGAAATGATCTCGGTTCATCAGCACGCCACGGTGCCTTTGCTTTAGTCCAGATTATTTGGCTTTTTCGTGATTTCACGCTTTATCGCCAAGCTTCCAGAGAAGGTGTCGGAAGATCGGAGCCGTAAAGTCCGAAATGTGTTTAAAACTCTGATTTACGTCCAAGTTGAGTTGAAATAGATTCGATTTTAGAAGTTCTAATGCAGACTATATTTTAAATTTATGTTCCCCGGATCTCTTTGGTTTTAATTTCCGGGCTTGCTGGAGCTTGTTTGTGGATTTCGTGACGGCGGGGATGAGCGCTCCGCTGGCCGGGGCATCGCGCTCCTGATGCGGGTCAAGATGCTCAACATCCCCGCGGGTGCTCCGAGAGCCCCGCGTTGACGCAAACGAACTCCTCCATTGTTTTTTTCCTCTATGTGGCTGCAAACGAGGCTGCTTTTCGCGCACATCTTCTCCGTCCGTTGCGCAGGTTTGGACCGCGAGTCCCCCGCTCACTTTCCGTGCGTAACCCCCCCATCCCGCGGCGGGCGCGGTGCGCAGATGGTGCAGCAGAGGGAGCCACTCTCTCCTGCAGCTCCGAGCTTCTGACCTGGACTCTGGCTGCTGCCAGGCCTCCCCGGTGCGCCAGGCAGTGTGTATGCGTGTGTTGTGTCTCTCGCTTTGTCTCTCCTCTAACGACTATCAGAAGGTGTTTGCGCTGTCTCTCAAACCCATCTCCTCTTGACTGACCTTCCACTGGGATATTTCATTTCCATCCATTACTGTTGTTCTTCTGTGTCCCTAATTTCCTTCCGTGCTATGGAAACTTTGGATTCATCCTTGACCGACAGTCCAAATCCAAGACACAATTGTCGCACCAATAACACCCTGATGAATCACACAATGTTTTTTTTGTGTATTTTCTTCCTCGACTCCACACGACATGACATCATGTAAAGAGATCCGTAACTGGGGCCTCTCCACTCGTTAAACACAATACCAGTATATCCAGTTTCCACTCGTGCGTTTGCCAGTCAGCCCAGGTTGTTTGTCTCCAGCAACACAAGAAATGGATAAGACGAGCGCGGAAAAAGACCAAACAGCACTTCTTATGGTGGCACGGGGCCAAGAAGGAAGCAGGCGCGAGTGTTTGTGTTCAGCAGGCGCCGTTGAGGATGGAGCGAAACTCCTTATCTCCCTCATGAAAAGGCGGCCGCACACAGCACATGACAGTCTAGCCAGAAGTTTCACTGAGGTTTCACCGACACGCTGGCTGTTCTGTGTGTGTGTGCGCGCGCGCGTGTGTGTGTGTATTAATAGCATAGACAAGCAGCTATCCAGTGATTTCTGCTGCTGCGAGAGGTTGAACAATGAGCGCGAGTCGTGCTGTTGAGGGGGGAGAACTAATCTCCTGACTGCACTCTGTGGCAGATTAGGCTAGTTGTGAGGGAGGAGAGGCTTTTTCTTGGCACTCAGGCGCAATTTGGCGCCTTTTCAGGATGAGCTTGGCAATATTTGCCACGGCAAGGTGGCAAATCTGGCGAACAATTTGTACCCGCCTACTGGATCCCTGCACAAAAGGGTGCTCCAGCAGACTCTGCTAGTTAAATTATCATAAAAGATAATCTGCTCGGAGAGAGCCGGCCTCTCGGAGCTTGATGACCCGACTTTTTTTGTACAGATAGAGCCCGGCGGAGCCACCTCTACCTGTTTGTTTGGAGGATTACGTCACAAGATATTGCAAATTATCATGACTAAAGAGATCGAGTTCTGTCAGCCAGAGTCGGCCAAAGTTTCCACACAGAACAAGATCACGCTTTTGTAGTTCAGTCTTTAAAACAAATGTGATCCGAATGATCTTGAAAGAGCATCAGTACTTGGGTAGATGTCAGCCCAGGAAAACACACTTTCTTCACATGTCCCGCGTGTGTGTCAGCTGAAGTTTGAGCTTGGTGTCTGCCCCTCTCTCTCCAGGGAGTTTGCCGCTGAAGCGTCGGATGGATGATGAGGAGGAGGACATGTCACGGCCTATCTCGCAGCTTTGGGGAACGCCCTTTAGAGACATCAAATACGAAGAGCAGGCCACGCAGATGGCTGGACGGGCCCTCGGCGTCGCGCACACGTCACAGAGCCACAACAACAACAGCACTGGCTCCAGCGGGCCGTCCTGTGGCCTGCACTGGCAGCCCCACGTTCCTTTTCAAGGTAAGGAAGGAGGCGGGCGCGAACCCACCGGATGTTTGACTTTAATTGCAGCGTCACACAATTAGTGGCTCCTTTTGGCTCCTGATTGGGAACCGACCTCAAAAACAGGCGCGATTAAAGCTGTCAATCTGGTTTGAGTGTCTGTTCAGATGGCTGCTGTTTTCATTCTTATCGGTTTTTAAACCAACATTTCTTCTTTTTTTCCCTGTTCGGTTGCTTTTAATCTGCCTGCTTGGTTTTCTTTTTATACGAGGAAACCCAAGCCTATATCAGCTTTAATTTAATGTTGTTATCCAGTTTCTAATCATATTAGTTTGACATCATTTAATTTGCATTCAGTAGTGGTGAAAGAATGTTGTTTACATGCGGACCCAGTAATGATGTGTGAGGCTCGCATTGTCCCGGCTTTAAAGTCAATAAGCCAGAACACGTCACAGGCTGCCGTTGCCCCGTCCATCATTGTAACCAAACCAGTAATGGATGTCACGCACTTGTCCCAGTTCCAGTTGCGATGATGGGCTGTTCCTCTGCAAGGCAGCACACTGAAGCGTTCTGCACACACCATATGATTAAAAAAAAAAAAAAAACACATGACAGCAGGAGCGCACGCACATGCTGGAGGCTGTGAGTAAACTCCAGTGACGCAGAAAGATTTTGGTTCTTGGTTTGTTGTCGTTTTAATAAGCTGCTTGAGGTTTTCCCCACTCACTCTCTTCTTCTTCTCTGAGTTGTAGCTGGAGAAGTTGCTGTTTGTCTCCCTGAGCTGATAAAATCTCCGTTTGTGTTTCAGAAAGCAACACGGCAGCACGCGTACTGTAGACACAGCTGTGTTTGAGGCCGTGCTTGTCCTAAGAGTGATGACTGTCAAAGTTTTCCTTCCATCCGTTCGCATCTGACTCTGACGCCTTCTTAGGGGGAGATGAGGGAACAGAGGCGACAGCTTTCCACAAGTCTGCTGCTCTTCTGCCCCACAGGCAACGCCGGATTACGCGTGCATTTCCCCGCTCCCTTTGAGCGCTCGGAGGACCGGGGAGAGATTGAAGAAGCGGAGCAGGAGGAGGTGGAGGGCAGAGGGCAGGAAGATGACAGGTTGGCCGAGGGCCCGGCAGAGCAGGCAGGGCTGAGCGTGGAGGTGCAGATTGGTCGCAAACTTCGGGAGATCGGAGACAAGTTTCAACAGGACCACGTGGAACTGGTGAGTCTGACTCCCCTGCAGCAAATGGACCTCCCAAAAGACAAAAAGAGGGACTTTCTGAAAACATTGCAAAGCCCCTGAGGGAACAGCCGCACACTCGGTCACAGTCACGCACAGCAACAGCTTAGCAGCGACAACAGGCCGCGCTTCCAATCTGCCATTTTTCATGTCATGTACACAGTTCGTGTGTGTTTGTGTGTATGAGAGAGGCGGGGTGTCTCTGTTTGTTGCAGTTACTGGTCGGACAGTGAGTTCACATTAGTTAATGAGCTCCGAAAGCGGAGGGAGTGGCTCCACAGGCAGAGAGGGAGAACCACGGAGAACTCAGAGAAAGTGACACAAGTTCTGAAAAGGATGGACCAGAAGCCAGCGAGAGGACTGTCAGGAACAGGAGGGAGACGCGCGTCTGTGTCTGGGTAGACTTGGCCGACTGTTTATACACTCATCTAAAAATAGAGTCTGACTCACAGCTACCCACAATACCGCTGTTGTCCCACTGACTGCATCAGTGTGTCTGTGCCTGCGTCTGTGTGTGTGTGTGTGTGTGTTCTGAACCACGTGTGCAACTCTGACAAGGAAATTGGAGCAAACACTTTTTTTTGTCTGTTTTTGTTCTGTTTCCCACACTACAGTCGAGTTTGACTCCCTACGATGTTGACTGTGGGAAAAAAACTCTTGCTCACCTTCCTTAGTCCTTTTTTTTCTTTTCATCGTTCCAACTCAAGTTTGTCACCCAGTGACACGCGTAGATGTATACGAAACACACCAAACTCCCCTAAAGGAGAGTCTTTAGGCCCAGACCGGCTCAGAGCGAATGTTGGCTTCTGCGGTTGTTTGTCAGATTATCCTCGGGAACAAACTTTAAATTTGACATCACTTGTTATTAAAAAAGTGCATTTAAAATGCATCAACTATGAGCTTTGAGGGCTGTGCTAAAGGAGAAGGAAGGAGAGGTATTTCAAAACTTTGTAAGTATTAAAAATGGGATTGAACTGCAACTTCAGGGACGTTTTTGATGAAAATGCTCTGGCTGTTGCTCCTATCTGGAGCCTTCAGAGGAGCCGTCCCAGCGTGGTAAATGTGTTGGAAGGATGAGCGTTAAATAAGCTCAGCAGTGGAGAATTAAGGCAATTAGAGGCAATTAGAGTTACATTTAACGGGTTCAGTTCTGTTCAGCCGCGTTCTGCTCCAAATAGCCCATGGCAGCCGGATTAACCCGGCTGGTAGATGGAGAGAGGGATGGGAAGAGGAGTGCTTATGCAACAGCCTGCAACAGCGGAGCAGCTGTTCAGAAGCGCCGAGGGGAGAAACTGAGCAGGATCAGAACCTGGGGGGGGGCAGCGCTGCAGCACAGCTTCTTCATCTGCCTGTAGTCCTAACGGGGCTCAGGCCCATAGAGAAGAGGATGGAGACCTGCGGGGACACCGGGGGGAAGAAGGGGGAGGGGGGGTCTCCGGTCCCTCATCCGTGTTTGCTGACTGCTGGATGACTTTCCGACGCGGCCGTGATGAAACTTTGGTGAAAACGCTTTGGAGGTGTAACAAGCGGTGTCTGTCTGTAACCTGAGGGGGGCCAGCGCCGGTCATATTTTAACAGCGAGAGCGGCTTCAGACGCCTCCATCACTGTTATTTTCCTGCTTGTTTTCACTCTTTTATCACCATTGGTCTATAATAGTTCAGATTTCTGTCTCAGTAGCAACTCCTTCCTCTGACAGACCGTCCAAATAAATTCCATCCATGTTTGATGAAACCCGAACTGAAGACTGTTCACGTTTGACCAGGAAACCTGTGTTTCCACTATATTATGGCATGCGTGTGTGTGTGTGTGTGTGTGTGTGTGTGGGGGGGGGGGATTGAGGTTGCTCCTCCTCCTCCTCCTCCTCCTCCTCACCAGCATCTCTCTCTCTTGTCTCCCTGCAGCTCCTCAGGCACCACAGACACAACCTGCCGGCCTGGATGCGCCTCACCATGGCCTTTTTTGACTTTCTCTTTCCACGAGAGGCCCCGCTCCCTCAGCCGAGAGGGGAGCAGAGGTGAAGGGACCCGGCCCCCCCTCCTGCCCTCCCTCCGGGGAGCAGACTTGGAGATGGCACTGTACGACCATAGAACACGGGTTTGGGTTTTTTTGTTTTTTTTTCTAACTCGGTAAGAAGATGAGATGAAGAAAACGGTGGTCACCGCTGGACGGAGACCCTTGGTTTTTTTTGTTGTTGTTATTCCTTTTCAGTTTTTTTTTCTTTTGTTTTCGAGAAGGAGCCATTGCGTTTGAAAGAGATATTTTCAAAACTATTTGTAAGATTGCCTATTTTGTACAGTAAACTGCTTTTTATTTGCTCTTTCAAGCCTGGAAGGACCTCCATCAGTCCAGGGAATGCCTTATTCTCTCCCGCCACAGTTTAACGCTTGCAAGGAAAGAAAAACAAATCGCAGAGATACAGAGATTAATATTTAGCGATGAGGCCACTTTTCTGGTGACAAACTGTGGACGCGAACGTTTCCGCGCTTGAGTTACTGACTCAGCAGCTCGAGGTCTTGAGGCGAACGTCTAATTTATTGTGAAAACCACAGTAAGCCCCGGTGCTTACCCTTTACGGTCCCACACTGGCGAGGTTAAAAAAGGGTTGTCCAGGCGGTGTCACACACACCGTCCTCCTGTTAAAAGGGTGTTTGACCAGCTTCCAGCGTTGGGATGTTCCCATCTCCACTTAGACCCCACTGTGTAACTCCAGATGGAAGGAATGAACTCGTACATACTTGAATGGTGATTGCACTTTCAGCCGGTGATCATACGTATGTAGGAGCGAGTGCTTACTGTTTCCTAAAACCTGCAGTACTTCTAAAGCCAAACAAGCACAAATAAAGTCTTTTTGTGAGATTTTTGTGAGATCAGGGAATCTGGAAAACAATCACAGCGCTAAAAGCCTTTGGGTAGACGTCACGGTTGTTCCACAGCGCTTCGGAAACGTCTTCGACTCCGGCCGCTTCGACAATCGCAACTTTCGCCCTCTTGCTGAGTTGCGGGTCAGACGCCGCCGATCAGCATGTTTCAGGGCTGAGCAATACTCCAGCCGGAAGTAGTGAACAGGAGCGAGGTGTCTGGGGCGTGTTTGCAATCAAATCGCCACGCAGCAACATCCCAGAACACGGCTGACTTCACCTTTTAGGTCACAGAGATGCGGTTTTATTTCACGCCCGTGCAGATGTAAATTGAAATGAGCACTGATTCAATCCGCTTTTCCTTCGAGCCTCCAGAGGTACCTTGTTGTAAAAACAGATTCTGTACAGTTAAAAGATGTTTTTACTAATCACACTGACACATTTTGCTATACGATGAACTCGTGTCCTCCTGCACCAACTGCTACGTTAGCTCTTTTGGTTTTTTTGCAACGACACAGCCACTGTTTGACAACGCTGAGGTTCACGGACAAAGACGTCTTCAAGACTCGAAACGAGATGGTAAATTGACTTCATTTGGTGTATTTTTTTAGTCTGTTGTAGATGCCTGATATGAGACTTTAAAGACACTGATGGCTTGTATTTTCCTCCTTTTGCGTTCTCTTCAGGGAATAGTTCATGAGCATGCTAACTGCCTGTTGCCTCTGTCTCCGAGCTGGGAGGCTAGCCTTTGTAGGATGCAGTAGGTGGCGGCGATCATCCCCCGTCCCGCGTTTTCCCCTGCATATCGACGCAGCGGTGTGTTACAGATTGTTAGAAGTTTCTTTTTTTTCCCCCCTTAATGAAGAAGCTTAAACGAAAGTTTGTTTCCTGCAAACACTGAACGCTGAGCCAGACAGATGTGACACACTCTTTAGTCCAAAGCTTTTTTTCCTGCCCCCATGCCCAACTATTCCCTGTTATCGCTACGAACATGCTTGTTTGGTTCATTTTGGATAATTTATTCTAATTTATTGTGTGTATATTTGCTCGGAGCTACTGTATAGATGCCGTCTCGGTGTGCAGTCCTTATCTTCTCAGTGTCGGCTTGCGTCCAGTCGTGTTTGTCGCCTTTACGTGCAGGGAGGTTGGACTGAAGCCGCGTGCCTCGTGCATTCTCACACCAATCGGTGTGAGTCTGCAGACGACCTCCAGACAATCAAAACTCGCACAATGTGCCTTGTGAGTGGCAGATGTCGCCGTCACTGGCGCCCGGCGCAGCAGCCCGAAGCCATCGCTCACGCTCCCATTTCCAATCTCTCCACAGACAGAAAACACACACACCCGCAAACCAGTTCAGCTCCTCACACACCAGTCCACGAGGCACAGGCCCAACCTTTGCACAAGCGGCAAACTCCACCACGCGAGCCCCTCTCAGAAACCACTGTCTGCAAACCACGTGCACTGTAAAAGACTTTTACCTGTACGCTGTGCTGTCGCCTCTCGCTCTCTCTTTCTACTCCTGCGCTAAACTTCCCCTCTTGACGCTTTTTTTAAAGATCTGTAATATGCTGGATCGGTCCGGCTCGTCCGGGCTTTCGTGCTTTATTACCTGAAATCTTAGCAGGGCTGCAGGTTTATGCTTGAAAGAGGAATGAGCCGCCATGGTGCCCAGTATTATTTCTGCGTGAGGCGTTGACATCCACTGTTGAAACCACCTCTTTTTCATGTTAAATTAGTTCAACCTTCAGTGTCTTTACTATCAAATTTATACAATCTGTTGATGAATAGTAACATCTTTTCTGTCAAGTGCTGTGAATTGGTGTTTTTTTTTTTAACTATTATACATGAAATTGAGAGCCACTGTTGCTATCTTTATACATTTTTTAGCGAAAACAATTTCCATATCTTTTTGTAAGAAGTTACAACAGCTACGAGAAGAAACCTTTTTTTAAATTATTTTGTATTTCTTTGCTTTTCTATGATACTGGTTTTCAACGCTGTTGCATATTTACATTTCGGATCTTGCCAAGTCTGCTGTGTCACTCTCAGTTCAAGGGCTTCTCTCAACATATGTAAATGGAGTAAAAATGCATGTCCGACATTCCTGAGGAAAAAAAAAATAAATCTGTATCTTAAAGGTTTGAATGTAATTTAATGAAGTGAAAACTATCTCTTTTAAGACGCCCTCTGAACAGTGCAACGGGTTCCGGACCCCCCGCGGGGGGAAGGGGGGAGTCTGCGTCGTCTGCGTTGCTTTCTTTCCGTTCAGAGTGGTCTCGAGGATGTCGCATTCGTGCGCGCTTGGAAGTGAGACCCAGGCCAGATGTAGCATTGTTTTTTTCCTTGTTTGTTTGTTCTTCGTTGCAATGTTGGCTGTGTCATCGTTGGGACTGCCCTGTGTCCGTTGACGGCGCAGGGCACGTGAGCGATGGAGAGAACAGAAACCCGAGGACGTTTGTTCTTTTTCTAGTGCAATATGCTGTACATAAGAGCTTGGCTCTCCAAACCTTAAGATTTCTCCTAGTTTCTTTTGTTGATAAATGGGTACATTGCTGGTTTTCTTTTTCCATTAAATCTTTATGAACAACTGAAAGGTCTTGTGCTTTATTCTGTTTTTCATTTCATCGTTTAGATCTTTTTTCTAATGCCAAAACGCAGCTCTGGTTCTAAATATTTATTCCGTTTTTATTTTATTGACTATTCTACCCTATTTCCCAAAGATGCAATTCATCTGCCAGCCTGGCAAAATTGCATGTTTCCCATTCTCACCAGATTTATCCAAATTCATGCAACAAAATAAATGATTAAACATTGGGCAGAGAGAGGGAGGGAGAGATGGAGCCAGCACCCACCAAACAGCCATGAGCGTCGCCACAAATCACATGTGTCTGTTTTGATAAGTCACATGTGTTCAACCTCGCAAAACTCTCCCCAGTCTCTCACCAACAATGAACCCGTTTCACAAGCCCTGGAGGCTAAATTGGAGCTCAGCACATCTTTTATTTTAAGTGCTCTCTCCCCTGTGGGCAAAAGGTGCAGCCTTACATAAACTGTGATTCAGTCCTCTTTACTGGGTTTCTGGAGGGATCTCCCTCAGGCTGCTACGTCGTTAGCAGCGCTGCAGACGGTTAAGGAGCATGAGATGTGCAGTCCTTAGGTGAACCTTATACGTGCTGCAGGGGGAAAACAGAGCACAGTGATGCAAAAGAGGCTAGAACCTGTTGCCAGACTACTGTGACATAATTGCTACGATGGCCTGAATAATATCAACATTTCAGAGCTCTTTGACATTTTCCAGTAACTTTTTTTTGGGATCACAGAAAAAAATGTAAACATGCATCCAATAATGCCATGCTAACGTGTCAGTTTTGACCACCAAACAGCCTCTGTATTCCTTTAAACCCGCACAGCTGGTGCAGTCGCTCGTCCCCTTGGAACCCCTGGCAGACAGTGTGTATAAGCACATGTGTGTGTGTGTGTGTGTGTGTCTGTGTCTTCAGTAAGAAAGAAAAAAAACACAAGAGGGTGGATTTGGGGGGAGGAGGGATGAGGGTCTGCTTGGCTCAGCACTTTTTTTTTTCCTTTTTTTTTTTTACACATGGCCCCTAACAAAGGCCCCTCTGTTCTGGCAGCCAGTAAGTGGGGGAGACGCCCTCATGATCTCCCGGTGCCTATCTCACAGGTCACGCCTCAACCTCAGCAGCAGCAGAGAGGCTCCAGTTTGCCGGATCTTTATGTTAAATGAACCGTGTTTGTGCCCCGTCGAGCCCAAACGTTGCTTCGCTGCCAACAGGGAGAGACCTGTGTTTGTGTTGGGGATTTTCTCACAGTCTTGTAACGTCTCTCTGCACCGTTGAGGAGAAAAGTCTGCATGTGACTGTTTGCACTCGGGTCACATGCCGGTTTTAATGCGCCTGTTCATTGTCCGTTGTTTTTTTTTTTTTTTTTGTCTGGCTGCGGAAAATAACAGCGCATATGTCTGATTTGCACGTGCTGCAGAGTGATGACAGTTTAATTATCACCTTCAAACCAAAAAACATCAGCTTCTCACTTTTGCTGTTGAAAACAGGTTGTCTTCTCACGGGGCAGCGGTGTCAAAACCTGCGGAGGTACAATCTTACGCAAAAAGTTGGTCTTTGGCAGCAGAAGTAACAAATTATTTTTTAGAAAGGCTTCATGAGTCTATATGACGGGCTAGGTGGGGTTGCATCCTCTGAGGAAATGAACTTCCTGACCACAGAGAATAGTTCCTACATTTGAAAGGGCACACATGTCAGGTGTTGCATTTTACTCGGATACAAAAACACACGGGTGCGGGTGCAGCTGCAGCGCTGCGACCCTCGGGAATACCGCCGGTCCTTCTAGCGCCGAGCCGCCGCTACCTGAGCGTTGGACACAACCGTTTGTTTTCAGGTGGAAAAACAGCCCAGCAGAGCAGAGTAGGGAGACTGAGCACGACTTAGTGTCCTAGTTTTTAATGACTGTTGTTGTTTAACTTTAGTGAGTTCAAGACAGATTTGGTCTTCATGTGGGTTTGTGTTGTCGTCTGAATCGTCTGATTCCGCCGTTCCCTCTGATGAACTGAAACCGAAAATGTCCTGTTTGAAAGGTTAAATATGACCGGTGTGAGTATCTAGTTGACCCTTTGATCACCAATATAAGTAAATATGTTGCAAACTGAAATCAAAAGCGAGAAACATCTGAGTAAAAACAGAAACCAAAGTTTGATTCTGATAGAACAAAGAAAGAAGAAGAAAAGCAAACATTAAAAAAAAAAAAAGGAAAAAAAATATACAAAACCACAGCGGTTCGTGTTTCGCTCCGGTAAGAGCAGCTTTAACTAAATGATGGCAGGTCAGTTACCTGGCTCCACTCAGACTGAGATCACACACACACACACACACACACACACACACACACACGCACACGCACTGAGCCACCAAATAAGGGTGGGGAGCACTCAATCCTTCTCCTTGGGTAATAAAAGTTAAATGCAGGCTCAGAGTGGAGACTGCCCCCAGGGACCGGGCGGGGACTATTGTCTGTGTGCTGGTGGTGCTGGTGGGGGTTTGGGGGGGAGGTTTAACAGATGATAAGTGGCCATTTATATGGTGGTGGCTGCGGTCTAATTTGAGACAGATGATAGGTACGAGGCTGCAACGTTTGACTAAACAGTCTGGGAGGATGGAAAAACACCCCCCCCCCACCCCCGCCCCCACCCCTAACACCATCTTCTTCTTTTATCACTTTAAAAAAAGGAATATTTGGTGTTTACAAAACAGTGTGAAGAGATAACGCACTCTTCTAAAGCCATTCAGTCCCCTTGTGTCATCCTCGCTGCCTGTTGTTGGATTTTGTCCTCTTTTTTTTTTGTTTATGACAGCCCGCCCGTTGAGGACGAGGGTTCAACTGTGTTCCTGTTTGTTGACTCAGCAAACAACCAGGAGGAACCCCTTGGAGAAACCCGAGTCAGTGGCAGTATCGGTTCACACATGTCACACAACACTTTGGTGACACAATGCTCTGCTTGTCAGGCGCTCTGGCAACATGTAAATAATTATGTAAGTGCAACACGGAAACAGTGTCCCACGGATCAGACACATGGAAGGTAATTACGAGTGTGTGAACCATGTGAGGGTAGTGACAACAAGTGCACAGAGAAACCAGACTGATAACTTTTGGAGACGGCGCGTTGCTGTGTGACGAGCACAGGTCCACCGAGCAGCCGTGGGTGAGGTTCTCACCAGTTTTTTTGTCTCAGTCTGTTGCACCGGGACTTTTCTGCAAATCTGTTATCACTAGAAGTTTGAGTGTGACGTGGCTCTGGACGTATAGAAACATGTAAACGCATTCAATCAGACTACATTTACCTGGCTACTCTGTTTATCAGATTTCTGGTCCGATGAATGAGCTGAAACCTAGCAAGGGAGGTAAAGCTCTAGTGAAGGTAAAAAGAGTCTTTCTGGGTTCATTTCTGAATAGGTTAACAGCAACTTTGTTTTTATTTTCCCAGTGTCCGTGGGTGTAGAGTGCATTAACCTGAGAGTTTATCTAGCTGAAACCTGAAATGCTGAACCTGGTGGAAGGTGAGTGGGGGTCAGAGACTGTCCTCCCTCCTTCAGAGGCCGCCCCGCTCTGCAGCTGGACGTCCAGGCCGGAGACGCATTGTGTGCATGTTAACACGGGCGATCCAACCGAGGTAAAAATAGTCGTCGGCTTTATTCTCCCACAGCAGAGCCGGCCGCGGCTCGGCCAAAAACAATATTTGGACATGGCAGCAGATGTCCCCAAACAGGCCTGGGAGGACAGGCCTGCAGGGGGAACTCGTGGCATGGCTGGACTCTGGGGAGCAGTCTTGCATCGTCAGAAAAGAGAACCACCGATGATGATGATTTCTTTCTTTTTGGCTTTTGTAATTGTTATGACTTCACACACTGTGATTTCTCAGCTCTGAAATGGAAAATTGTGGGAAATACGGTCTAATTATTGCAATTTAGAGACTAATATTCTAATCAACGTCAGGATTGCCGAGAAAACTAGTCCTTCACTTGGCTCCACCTTCTTTAAAGTCGTACATTTCTACAGACACGAGCTCTAAGAGTCCCCGGGAGGGTGATTGGAAGCTTGACGGCACCTGAAAGATGGCCAGAGAGGCAGAATTTGACAACCGAGAGCCGTCTGAGCTCGAGGAAACAGCGGTTTCTCATGTGAGATTCTGCGAGTTTACGCTGAAAACAACCACAGAAGGAATAACAGGCAGAGAGAACGGCGAGATTTACGACCGCAGTAGCTGATGAAACCATCTGGCAATGACTGCAGGGAATGTGGGGAACCGAGAAGACAGGCCGTGCGGATAACTTTCAGACAGCGGTGCAGTTTACTCAGGTCTCAGGGCGAGCTTTGCATTATTGAGAGCGCTTGTTTTTCTTCTGACTTTCACCACAGATGTGTTGTCTGCTGTAAGGCAACACGCTTGATTCAAGTCTGGCAGGTTGAGAGTGAGCTGGCAACTCTGCTGCTTGAAGTCTTCTTCAGATGCGAATGAAAGGTTGTGAATATTTCTGTCCCTGCAGCCCAGCCAGTCTCAGCAAACTGCACTAAAGATGCTTTTACCCCCTCAGAGCCACGATTTTCCATCTCAATCTGCAGCATCAACGAGAAAGAGACAGAAACGTACACCATTTCCAGGGACAGGCAGACAATAGCCCTCACATCAGCTCTAACTGCCCCTTCCTAAACGGGTTAACAGACCGTGACTCGACACTGGCTCCCGACTCGGCCGGGACTCAGCGCGACCCGCTGGGAGACGTGATCCTGGATCAGTCCAGAAAAGAGGCCGACGTGCAGCAGTAAAAGCAGCAAAGGTGCTGTTAGAGCTGTTGTTCCTGTCATTTAAAGCGTTTAAACTCATCACCCGGACCCGCCAGCCTGACCAGGAACACCTGACGTCCTTGCTGACCTCCACAATCCTGACTTGCGTATGTGACATTGCGCAACTTCTCAAGCAAGACTGTAAAGAAGTCTGTAATAGCTACAGTCGCTCCCAGCGGTCGGGCCTAATTACAGGGCTTCGGCAGAGATCCCAACAGTACGGCCCTGCCACGGTGCCATCAGGACAAAAGGAGGGAAGGAAACGGATGACAAAGTGGGTCGCATTGTCACAGCGGCTGGTGATTGTTTACGCTCCTCTGCAGCCGGGCCCTTCTTTTTCATCTTTATCAAGCTGCAGCACGCGAGCGGCTGCTGAAAGGCCGCCTCCCTATCTGAGGAAAAAGCCGCCCGGCTGCTGCCGAGCGAAGGTGAGGAAGGAAACGGTGACAGGGTGGACATGTGTTTGACTTCCTCGGGCTTTTCTCTGTAGGGAGAATGTTACAAAAGAGATCTGCGGCTCAGCAGACAGGTGGACGAAGGCAGGAAACTTCCAGACTGTGCTGTTGCTTATGTGTCTGAGAGGCTTGCGTTCATCCACGAGTCCTACAGTGGAGCAGAAATCAGAGGACCACAACTCTGATTTGAAACAGCTTTTACCTAAAAAACCATCCCTATCAAAGCATTTAAATCCCGATCACTGAAGCGACAGCCTTCCTGGACTCTGTTGTGGTGCTGTCTGCTCTCCCAGCAGAGGGCCCAGGTCCCCAGGATCCAGCAGCAGCGGTGGCACACCTGACTTGGATCAGCTAATCAGCGGCTGATTCTGGGAGGCTCCCAGCTGGTCCCCGTCGCTGGATCATTGTGCTGAGTTTCGTCCCAAGTACCTTCCTACATTTGTTCCCGGTTCCCAGGCCGCCACGCTCCCAAGCACTTCTGACTCCTGGACACGCTGTTTTTGTGGTCGTGAGTTTTCTTTTCATCTGTTTGCCTGCCGTTCACCCAAAAAAGGGGTTTTGTTTTTGCACAGCACCTCTTCGTATCTGCGTTTGGGTCCTAACCAACACAAAACAGTGACATTTTTCACCGAAGACATACATAAAAAAAGGCTCATGACCATTTATTTTCCTCACATTCTCATGTATAATTGTTTAGCAGTGTTTTCCACGCTCATCGTGTCAGCTGATCCTGTCAGGGTGCTAATAGCAGAATACTGAGTTTATTCTAGGTAACCTTCACGGTGAGAGCACAATTTATTACATTTCTGAACCCAGTAACTCCCTCTGACACTAATATTTGTTTTTACATTTATTCTAATAATTTAAATGTGAGGTAATGTCTAAGTTATTTTTACAAAAAGACAAACGAGCGTCTGTGAAAAGCTCGTTTAAGATGTTCCTGCAGAAGAGCGCTCAGCTAGGAATACATCCTAGATATGAACCCAACAAAGCTGGAGTTTTGGAGTTCCCACTGAGCCCGACTGCTGGCCCTGATGCTGACGGTTTGCACGTCACACACTCTGGTATTTGTGAGTGTGTATGTTTTTCCGACCACAGAAAACACACTCGTATGACCTGCCCCCAGAGAAAACATCTGGACTTTCTGGAAATTCATTCTGTGAGAGATGTTTTAGTTAACAAGCTGCAGCTCTCTGCACTGGATTCATCCTGCAAAAAGCTTTTCATCAGTCTCCTGTATTGTTTCCTTTGTCACGCGTTCCGCTTTCCAACTCTGAGAGGTGTAGAGATCAGGGTCTCCTCGTACTGCTGTCTTTCCTCTTTTCAGAACATCTCTCACTTCACGTTTAAATAGACCGTGCTCATAGCGGAAATGGTGATGTCAGATACTGCAGATTTTCAGGAACACGCGTATGTCTCGCACCTTTTCACAGCTTGTCGTGCTGCTCTAATGAGTGTCGTCCGTGATACCTGTCACCTCCCAACAGCGTCATGGTAACATCACTAAGGTTGTCAAAGGTTGCTTCTGCCCTTGACTATTTAGATCAGTTCCATTGCCGGGTTTTGTGCCCTACCAGGGCAGCTTGGCATCAGACTCATAAATCCTAAAAAAAACCCAGCAGGAATGAGGAGGTGAGAATCAGAAGCAAAACAAAGAAATATCTGAGTATTTAGCTCTTCCTTTACCCCACAAGTGTTTGAATTACTCAACGTTTAGTGTCGGAGCAGCTACTCTGGCTGCAGCGTGGGTGAATGTGACGCTCTACGGAGACGGCTTTGCTTGTTTTGGTGCCGGTTCAACTTCTGTGCAGAGGAGTGCTCGGTTAGCTCAGCAGTGTGCAGGGAAGCTCGCCCCGGCTCTTCCTACACCCAGGAAAGGCCAGAGGGGGAGTTTGTAGACATGAGTAATGACATCCAGCTGCTGCAGCGTGCATGTACACATACACACAAACACACACGCACACACACACACACACACACACACACAAAGAAAGCAACATAGCTTCATAGTAAAAAAGAAGCTAATGAAGGCAAAACATTAGTTTTTGTATGTAAATATATCTTCCTTTCTGCTGTTTACTCTTCCTCATCACTGGGTGGAAACATTGACGTCAAAGAGTATTTTTGTGGTTGCCAGTGGTCACATGTGTATGTGTAAGATGTGTGTAACTGATTTAGAAAGAAGTGTGAGACCTGAACGTAATATCTACACCAGTTCTGCATTTTGGACAGCTTTGTGTGCATCCAGTAAAAAGGCGAAAGCGCCGGAATTGTTGATGATAAGAAACCGGTTTCTTAACCTGCGCTTAAAAATTTGGGCAGGGGGGAATTTCCGGTTTTTTATTTTTAAAATGGGATGACGTCACGTTGGGGGGGCCCCCGGGCCCAATCGCTGGGCCATGGCCTTCTTGTTTACAATCTGGGATGAGGTTGACGAGGTCGCAGTGCTGGTAGTCAAGCAGTGTTATCAGGGCAACATTACTGTGGATACAGAGTTGCATGATGACATCTCAGAGTCATTATATCATCGCCATATTCCCAGCACTTTATTAGTTAATTGAATTGCCCTCCGTGGCCACTCGTAAGTCCTCAGCTCCAGAGGCTAGCTTATTTTGAGATGTGCCGTTTGACTATTGCCTTGTCCTTAAGAGCGCAGTCTGTTCATTTATAGGAATATGGCAGATAACAGCAGCGCTTTACACCCATTCAGCTGTTACTGGGACTATTAGGCCAAAGCCTCGGAGGCTCAGAGTGCACAGGCTTCAGGGAAAAACTGCAGGGCCAGAGATAAGCGCCATAAATCATGGTGGTGTGTACACAGCCCTCTCGCTTAGAGGACCCGTGTTTATACAAGGACGGCCCGCGTGCGTGCAGATTCCTTCAATGTGGGCATTCACAAAGGCTTTAGGAGTTGTTGCAAAGAGGTGTTCCACCTCGCTACAATCAATCCCAGAAGGATCTTTGAATACTGTGGCCTCATAATCTTTTATTTGTCCTCAGTGAAACCCTGGAAATATTTAACAAGTCTATCAACAGCTCCGCTATCTCAGATCCTCCGCTGCATTTGCACATGTGACTGTGCACGTGTAACAGCACGAAACGCAGCAGAGAGACTGTAGTTTCACTCATGAAACTGAGCTCTAGCTTCCGACCTAAATAATAGCTTAAATAATAATAAACTAGGCACTCTGATAGTGACGGCATGCTTGTCTTTTTTCTGTTTGAGACCAAACAGAAAGCAGCGTGCTGACAGGCTTAATCCTCTGTCCACTTCTTGGAAAATTTACCCATGCGTGGTGGTTCCATCACGGCCGGCGTGGATGCGCATCCATGCGGGAGAAACAACAGCAAACCTCAGTCAAGGTCATGGCTGAAACAGCTGCGGTGGCTTTTACAGCGCAGTGTCGCTTCTGCTCCCGATTCTGCCCTTTCCTCTCAACCAGCGGGTATTCATCTTCTAGGATTTGGTTTTCCTCGGCGTTGCCACCATGAAACTATTGTTGTTTTTTTTATTGTCATTTGGAGGCATCCATACGGGCCCTGCTGGAGCGGTTGGTTTAGATAATGCGATCGTCTTTATGTACACAGTGGGGAGTTATGGTAGGCGGGTGGGAGCAGTTGTCAAACTTTGCAGAATTAAAGTGCTAAATGTTTAAACGGTAAACTAATAAGAGTGTCACCAAACTGCTCTAATAAGGTGTGTTTTAAAGGCACTTAACAGCCAGACAGAGGTGAGGAGTGTGTGGCAGGTTATAATTTCAGTGTCAGCTGAGGAGAACACTTCAGGGTTTGGGAGGACCAGCTGTGTCTCCCGATCCAGGCCAGAAGTCTCAGCTGGGAATTTCTTTTCTCTGTTTCAGAGCTGGGAGGTAAACAGAGAGTGGCTGTAACCTGATATCAGCCATGGAGGCAGTGCAGAAAAACAAATCCTTTCAGGGCTGCCAGAGTGTGTTAAAGGGAGAGGGATTGTGCGGAGGGAGGGTGGATGATTCCAGCCTTGGACTGGGACACGCTGTGTGAGGTGTTATTCTGGTGCTAAAACCCAGCTACGGTTCTGGATTAAACCTTTTCAACTGTAAATGTGTTCTAAGAGTATAAATCCCTATTGGCTATAAAAGGACATTTCTCATTTTCAGGGTCCAAATTCAAAATTTTACATTGAATCTGTCCCGACTAAAACTCACACATGCATGAAAGGTTTGGGTTAGAGAACTTTAAAATATAACTTTTGAAAAATGGAGGAAGGGCTAGATTTGTCTGAAAAGTCAGAGTCATCGTCACCTCTGGGTTCTCTTTTAGCTCCTCTTGCCCCGCCCTTTGACCTCTGACCTTAGTGTCATTAGGGTTTATACAAAATATAACACCAACGCTGACCCCGACCCAAACCAAGTGCAGTCATTTATTCACGTTGGCGCTGAGCTACGTTCTGGCGCTGGTTTGTAAATATATCCAGAACAACAGAACTCTGGACTGGAGCCACCTCAGGTTCCTCATTTACCCAAATTCAAATTAAACAATTTCATGTTTAGCCATTCCATCAGTGAGGGCAAAGGTCAAAGAAGAATCAAGTATATCACAAGCTTCAGCTACAGGCTTCAGGTCTGGTGTGTTTGTGAGACGGTTCAGCAGCCGTCAGGAAGATGAGAGCTTCTGCTGCAACCTGATGCTCAAACCCTGAAAAATCTGACGTCTGACACATCCTGTTACTCTCACTGTGGTTAGAAAATCACACAACATTGTCAGAGAGATGGACGGGAGCACTTTCAAAAATCCTTCAGCACCGACACGACTCCCGCTAAACCAAAACAAAGGGATATATCCTGTTTTTCCCAAGCCCACTCCTCCCAGAATAGCGCGGCGGTGGCGGGGAGAGGTCGTTATCGCTCTTATCGCAGCCAGCGTTATAATGGCCTCTGCGATGGGGAAACATCCCTCATTGTTTCCTCACAGGCTTCCTTTCAGACCTGAGGTTGAAGTGGGCCCCAAACTAATGTCGGCCATCCTTTACTGCCTGTCTCATTAAGACTCCAACGGCAACCTTATCCGAGTGGATGCGCGGCGCAGAGGTTGACGGTATCTGCTGTGGCTGCACGAAATTTAAAGGGTTCAAAACAAGTGCGCTTGGATGGGCCGTGGTTAGGGAGGTAGACGTAAATAGCCTTGCTGAACATGAACTAACATGCCCCCTGTGCATGTCTCAGGAAGAATCCGACGCATCCATACGTGCTGCGTGTTGCTTACGCCCGCTCTGGTTTGTGTATCGTAAACACACACACGAGACACATTCGCACATCAGCTGCGCCTGTATCTGTGTCGCTCCCCAGAGCGTGCCGCTTCTCGGGTCCACGCTCACCGAGGGCCTGGTATGCGAGTTCAACAAGAAGCTTTAGGCAGCAGCTGCCGCCGCGCCGGCACACCTTACTCTGTAAGCAAACCCACGCTCCAGACATGCGCGGCATGCGAGCGAAGGCATTGTGCACTTGCGCCGGGGTTAAGGGAGACCTCTGTAAAGGTCAGGATGTCAGCGCTCCAAATGTGACAGGGGCGTGTCGGGTGGGGGCGTCCTGCCCGACCACTGCGAACCGTGCATACGTCCCACACGTATTCACTTCATCTGACGGCGCGCTGCAAGTGGAAATACTCCAAAACACAAGTGCACCGTTATCGCTTGGATTTCAAAAACACTCATCCCTCAGTTTGGGCCCTGATTGGCTGGTGGCATCTGGGCAAGAGAAAAGGGGAAATTTTATTTTTCAGCCGCAAGCACCTGGGCCTCGCTTAGCGTCCTGGTACTCAAAGCTGCTATTATTTTTATTTGAATAGTCATGATTGTTGGATGTGTCTGAGGGCCACGTGATGTATGGATGGACTGAGCAACCTCGGCCATCCCCGGAAGCAGAAAGATCCTCTGATCTGGAGAGAATAGCCACATTCAGATCAGCTCCCTCCCGACAGACCTTGGTTTTGCACCTTAATCCCTGTCCTTTTCCCACCCGAAAGAGCGTTAGCGCCTGTGAATGCAAACGCCGATATCCATCCCTGCATGCCTGCTCGGGAGTCAAGGTCAGCAGGGAGGCGCAGCACGGGGGCCGAATGCACCGCATAGCGACAGACGCACACCTGTCCCCTGAACTGTCAGAGGCCAACTGCAACGGACAGACGAGCGTGGGAAAAGCGGTCAGAGCGCGCTCCGCTCTGCTGTTTTGCTCGGCTGTCTCAGCTGAGTGAGGGAAGAGTCCCCGGCTGGGTTTATTTATGGCCCGGCGCAGCACTTGACTTGCCAAATGTGCCGCAGCGAAAGTCCTATTCTAATCCCTCGCGATTATTTATAAAAGCAGGCAAATCTCACAAACAAAAGTCTCAGTAAAACATTTGCCACATGACTGGAGCTTTTTCTTTTTTTTTTATTGTCATGAAACATGTAAAAACAGGCCTGGTTTGTTCAGACAAAGCGTTGGGCTTGGAGGTAAAATGATTTGGCCCTCAGTGGCTCTGATCGCCGTAGGTTCTTCAGATTTGGTTACTGAGATCTCTTAAGCCATTATGACTCAACAAGAAGAGGAAGTGAGCAAACACCACCTCCCTCCATAAACTAGGTAGGTGAGAGAGAGAGAGAGAGAGAGGGAGAGAGAGAGGCGAAAAAAGTGCATAGTCATCAGACGTGAAAGTAGTGGCGGTAAAGATGGCGTGCCGCAGGATGGGAGAGTGTTGCTCTTGGCACAGGTCAGGCCATCCCGGTTAACTCCAGGAATAACACACACGCTCGCCTCAGGGTACGCGCACAGAAAAGCCATGGTAACCGACTGTTTTCTTCTAGTGGTGTTTCACTGCTCCTGGGTCTAAACAGAGAGCAGAGACGACACAACAAAAAAATCTTCAACTTTAAATGGTTGTTTCCTTTTTTAATACGTGCTTGCAATAACTCAAGCGCTGACAGGCCTCAGGCTGCTTTCCAAACCCGACTTCTGGGTCCTATTAAGTACCATTATGGAAGTATAACAATGTGTCCCCACCAGTAAAGGAGTAGACGCATTAAACCAGTTTAGATGTTTGTAGCTGTTGCAGGAGTAAAGTAAGAAGCCTCTAACGTGCATCTATGCAGGGACAAGAGGGGCCAAGCTCTTAACACGCTGCTCTTTCCAACAGGTTTGGTTTTTAATAAACTCCTCAGAGGAAACGTTCACGCTCAGGCCAGCACCAACGGTAATTTATGCAAAGCTGCACATGCGTGATCAGCGCTCAGCCTCTGAACATGTTCCTCCATCCCTCCATCACTCCTCTCCCAGGAAAACAAAAAAAGAATGCAGCAGCCATAGCGACAGAGAGCAAAGGAAGACCTGGCCCGGGCTGTCACCTTTGAGGCGTTCTGATTGGACGAGCCCCGCCGTGCGAGCTTTGTTGCCGTGTGGAAGGCGAGGCAGACAGATCCTGCGAGCGTTGCTGTGGACGCAGAGCCATCTCAGCAGTCCTGTCAAGGCGGATTTACACCGCAGGCTCAGAGCTGCAGTCGTGACACATTTGTGGCTGAATGAAAGGAAACCTCAGCGGCTTCTGTTCGCTTCAGCCGCACTGGCAAACGATGAGACTCAATGGGTGCAGACTGACAAGAAACTACTCCGAAAGACCAAGAGTTCTGGTTATGCTTTTCCTTTGTGAATTTAGGTTGTAATTGAAAAATTTGGTGCTGAAGAGGCTGTGCCTTGTGGCGTGCAGATCGCTTTGTCTGTTAACCGTAAAGATCCAATAACTGGGAGATGAGCAAAATAATCCCATATGAAAAATCAAAGTCCCCAAACAAACTTTCTGTTAATTTCAAAACAGCTGATCTTCTGTCTGAACATGGCAACAATAGATGTGTTATTCTGATTCCTCATAATCTGATTACTGTCCTCGTCTGGCGCTCGGACGTGTTCAAACATCTTGATCTTCAGGGCATCTTGACTATCCTTAATCTCTGGTTGGAAGCGCTGTGTGTGCGTATCTTATTTCGCTGCTGCCGTTAGTCACCAGAAACTCTTTGTTTTCCTGCTCTGACACAATGTTGACAGATGTGGTTCAAATACAGTGAGTCATATCAAACAGTCATTTCCTTATGGGAAGCAGATGTACAGTAACTCCTCCGATTGGCTGGTGCAGACTGGGATGAAGACGGCCTGGCTCCTCTGACGCATTTCTGCAGACCAGTCCTGTTCAGCCTTATTCATCCATGAAAAACAGCTATTGAATATTATTTACTATGATTTTCAATCTGGATGAAGATAAAGAGAGAATGGTATGTAAGTACAGGGACGTCAGTAGTATCACTGTCACTGGCAGACAACGACCCGCATGACAAGAACTGAATGGGCTGCTCAAAGTTCTTCTTAAACTGCATCAATCTTTTATTTAAACGGGCGCACAAATTATTTGTGTTTTTTTACATATGTGTTTGTGCATTTGCAGGTCTGATTTTACACACAATTGAACAACAATGGCTAGTCTGATAAACACACGCGCATTGTGTGTTGGGGTGTACACATGCACAGGCGTGCCGCCCTCAGCTGCAACGCGCCAAGGCCTGTAATTATCTCCTAATGTGTCAGAGCATTAGACAGAGCTGTGACTCAAGATGCTTGTCAGGTCCCACCAGAGGAGCCTGAGGTGCTCCTGCTCTTCATTCACGCTGAACTTTCAACTCACACCAACCGTACAGAAGACAATGGCCACATTCACCACACATAAGCTATCTACTTGTCTTCCTATACCACCTCTTGTCCTGCAGGATAGCAGAAACAAAGAGGACATAGTGTTTTGAAGCTGATGGTGGATTTAAAATATCTCCATATTCATTCTCTTTTATCGCTGCTTTCCTGAAGAGTTCTGTGCTTCGTTACTACTAAACGTTCCATGACTAGCATCTTTGTGTCAAGCTGAAGCTATAAATGATGCTGAAAGAGTAGAATAATGGACCAAAAAGAGCTAGCAGGCTCAATAGGAATAATTTGTTAAAATTTTCAATGAAGTAAAACAAAGACAGCAACATTTATGTCAAATAGTATCAGCCAGATGTCCTCTTCTCCACTAGGGTTAGTAGTACATCAATTTGTTCTGAATTCCCGTGATGGCCAGAACAGAGGAATTCCCCTCTAAAGTCTAGAAAAATCCAAGAACTATCCCCGGGGAAATTTCTTTTAAAAGATTCTTTCTTTTGGAAGAATCGTGTAAAAATAAGAAAAAGCTGCATTTGGAATAAATTCCACACAATATACAAGTTGTGTTCCCGTCCTTAAAATAAGTTAATGTGTGTGATGGAGTGACAGTGGGGCTCTCTTCCCCATCTTTTGGCACCCATAATCTCCGGGGGCCGGTCTGACCCTCAGAGATGGCCCCGCTCTCTCTCCTCCCGGCCGTCAGGTGTAATGTGTCCGACAGCTTTATTCATGCAGTAACACCAGCTGTGAACTTCATACAAAGGTAATTAATCTGGAAACCAAAGGCTACTCCCTATTCACAGCGCACTCACCCCATAATTACAGACAAAGGGCCTGTGGGAGCACAGGGCCAGTGAAAGTGATGACAGACAGGCTTAAACGCCTCAAAAAAAGAAAAGGACTACTGGAGTTGTAATGGCAAGAAAGATATTTTTAAGGTCAGACATTCTTGATTTCAGAGCTCTGCAAAAGGCAAGGTGTCACATGTCATCGCAGGTGGCGGCGCAGGTGTGCCGCTGACAGATGAGCATAGGGGGCAAGGTCAGGGGTCAAACCAGCAGGCCGCAAGGGTCACATGACCAGCGCAGATCAGGTCTGTGGAATTCCAGATCAGCCTAAATCCGCTCGGAATCTCCTTCAAATGCTGTGTTTACTGTTGTGCCCCTGTCCTTGAGCGTCCTGGTGTCTGCGAGTGAGAGGGGTTTCAAACGCTGCTCCCTCCGGCACAGGAAGGAAAGGAAATATCGACTCCGCTCCATTATGTGGCCTCCTTCCTCCTTCCTCCTTCTCGTGGTCAGCCTGTTTTTATTATGACATGTTTAATGGATGATAGCAGCGTAATACAAACATGTGTATTAATTTAGGAAAATGCATAATTTATAGCCTACTTATAAATGTATTCCAGGGTGATGTAACCACACATAGCTATACGCAGCCAGCCTTTTTGCAGTGTTTTTAAGCTTTAATGTGTTGGCAGGGAGCCACTCACAGAGAGAAACTTCACACCCACAACCTGACAGAATGGATATTTCCTATTGCAGGGAAACGTCCTTCATGTGGGCGCGAGTGCGTCTCCATAAGTGAGTGTTGCGGGTCGACCAGGTGACGACCGGCTGCAAATAAAACCAAAGTTAGATGAAAAGAGGAACCTCTCAGACGACCTATCTGGTGAAAACTGCAGTGCGGAGCTTCAGACAAGAGCCAAGAATAATCAGACCCGCTGCACAGCTCATTAATGTCTTTAAAAGTAACACATTCGTTAATTAATACATTGATTATCATATCTCAGCATTCATGCAGGAGATTAGTCTTATCAGTGTCGGTGATAAAACAGCCCAGCAGGGATCCCCATTGTGAGCTGGATCCCTACTTTGGTCCTCTAGTGAAAAGAATCCTGCTAATAGTCTAATTAAAGCTCCCAGCAGCCACCCAGTTAGAGCCACCAGCATAATCTCTGGCCCCTTCTGCAAGATTCATTTTCAGACGGGCACATATTCATCCATCTTCGTGAAAGATCAGCGGCTATAAAAGCCTGAGCGTGCTTTGTGATGCAGGAACAGAAAAGGGAACCAAAAAACTGCTGAAAAATATTTGCGTCATCTCGAAAGCTACTGCATGATGTCATATTTACCTAGAATTACATTTATTTAAAGGGCCAGGGTATGTGAATTTAGTTAGTTATTTCGTTGGAAACTCAGCACAAACATGGTTTTCAGGGAAGACTTTCCAGTCTTGCAGTTCGTATCCTCACCGCCAGGAACCGCCAAGTCTCACACACTGGACTTTTTATGTCAGATGTTTAGATTTGTCAATGCTGTAAAAAAATGTGTTAAATGGCATCAGTTGGTTTTGGGGTTAGCAGCAGTCAGTTATCAGAGAACAATCAAGGGTTGAGTTTGGGTTTGAGCCTTCACATGTCCTGTCTATTTGAAAGGGAAAATCTTCCTGCCAAACATCTGCCTGTGCGATCAGGGTCTTACACAGCCCTGCGAGGCCGGCCAAGGTGGGGAGGGTTTTAACGGGTTGCAGATGAACGTGTTTGGGAGAGCTGCGATCTGAACCTGCCACTGCGGAACACATCGTCAGCAAACGCTCAAATAACTGCACCAGTTTGGCTGGTTGCACTGGGACCAGTGGGAAGGCTGGGAGGCAAGAGTGTGTTTTCATTTCCACATGTGTTCAGCTTTGGTCCTTAATGCCGCAGGTTGGGAAAGTTCTTTAAAACTTCATCTTGTGCCTATTCTGTCCACATGTTGCTCAGTAAAAAGATTTATCACACATTTACACCCCAGCAGCACACACTTTCAGGTTTAGTGAATACCTGGTTCCGCTTACAATCACCAGAATTCTCTACCAGGTTAATTCAGATAAAAGATGCACTTTACTTTTCAGTGTGTGTTTTATTGAGTTTCCTTTTCTTATTGAAATACATTCTCCAGACTTTACTCTCAACAAAAATGCTTTTATTACAAGCTTATTGAGCAGACTGAAGAGAATGAAAGCAATTTGAAGATGGTATCTTGGACAAAAACATCCAGTGAGAGTAAAAATTTCGGCATCTGGCCAACAGCAAGAATGTGGGCAGCCTAAACCAGGAAAATGCGCACAAAAGACAGCATCTCCACTGATTTTTATTGGGTAAGCAAAACTGGTGTGTAGGTTTGCATCCTCAAAGGTTGGATGGTTAAAATAAAACCTCTGTGGCTGTGGGTCCGACCTAAACCCAAAGCAAAGGCAGGTGCTTCCTGTACCTTCACGATGAATTTGATGATGTTGATGCTTGTGTCTATCTCCCAGCTGAGGGGTTATTGCGAAGATGCATTTTAGGATGTGTTTAGGATACATGCAAGCAATGTGAAATTACTCCAATTCATATTTTTGAATGTGGAGGATTGATAATTAGTAAATACTGTACAATATTTGTTTAAAATGCTGGATCTACAAACATCCCATAAGGAGCATTTTTCAGGTCTTGAATGTTTATTACAGAATCCAACAGACTGAGGGGTGAAAGTGTTTCCAGCTGTGCAACCTGCTGCGATCTGGAGACCTTCTGCTGAACCTCCAGCAGACTTTGGCAACAGCAACCAGACCAGCCGTAAATCTTTCACCCTCCTGCCAGAGTAAAGAGTGGAAGACACTCAGAAACTGTGAAATAAAAGTGCAGAAAAGTCCCCGAGATTAGACGTTATGTTAGTTTAGCTGCGGAGTTGGCGCCACCTGCTGGACATTTGTGGAAGCCGAGAATTATTGATATTGATTCTCTAACAAAGTATAAAATGTACTTTAGCTGTCGTCATTTATTTATAGGTCATCTTTCTCTTATGAGTTCCACACTCGGCTGCAGGACGGAGCAGCGTGGGCCGCACATCTGCAGCAGTAATTCCTCTGGAGGTTTGCTGACATCAGTGGTGACAAGCTGAGCAGCTGTTTTAGTGAGACTGGCTTCCAGCTGCAGCAGCCTCATTCATACAGGCATCTGAGGAAGTCAGGGTCACAACTGGAGTCACCAATTCTCCTCCTGAAAGCGTCTTTGTCAACTTTTTTCTCAGTGATCTTCCACCTTTTCGACCTTTTCTTCACCCTCCTGCTGGCCTGAAGGCAGGTACCTGACTTATCCTAACAGATAACAGGAGAGCAGCCGATGCTGCGCTCTGTCTCCGGGGGCCTGGCGGCGCATCTCCGCACATGGTTGCACATGAGGTTAAAGATTTCACAGATGTCTGTCAGCTTAATTACAAGTAAGGCCTCTTTCAAAGGAAAAGAGAAGTCAGGGCTTTTTGAGCTCCCTGAGTGGGATCACATGACCCCCATTCTCTATTTTTGCGTGGCTCTCAGCTCAATTCAGTTGAATTTCTCTAAAAGCCAATTTGAGATGATAATGACGTTGAAATGACAGAGTGGTGGACACCTGACACAGCTGGCCGTACAACATCTGCTGGTGTTCTCACACACGTGCGCACACATGGTTACCAAACTGTATCTGATGAACATGAGGAAAAAGAACATGCAAAGTTGGACCTTGGAGGAACGGGAGAGAGAAGTGCTGTCCGCCAGGGGCGGAATTACACACAGGTTATCAGGACTGCACAGATTTGAAGCTCTCAGGCTCAAGGTCACCAGATCTAAACCACATCCGGCTGAAACCGGGCGAATAGATCACAATGACGGCCTCTCAACTCCGTCACATTTTGCCGCGTTTCTTCGACTGCCGAGAAAGTTGCTTGGTCTGGACTTTCTCCGGGGCCTCTGCTGTCTTCTCCTCTGTCTTCTCTTCTGTCTCCGCCATCTTGCTGTAGCTCTTTATAGCTTGCAAAAAGTTCAGCCCCACCTGAAACATGGCTGCCTGGACACAAGAGGGGCAGACGGGGGTGAAATTTCGAACCTGGTGCCCAAACATGGGGGCGCGGGGTGGGGCAGGCAGGTCCTGGCTGACCTGCATCTTCTCGTATTTGTCCAGCTTCTGTCTCCTCATCTCCTTCCTGTTTTTCTGCCGCTGCTTCTGCCACGTCAGTATGCTTTCTCGAACCAGCCGGAAAGCTTGGATCTTCTGCGAGTGTTCCTTCTGCCGGAGCTCATCTGCACTCAACCCCTTGGGAACGGGGGAATCCTTTTGGGGTCTAAAGACACACAGCAGAAACCAGCCTGCTCAGCTGTGAATCACTATTAGGAGGAGAAAGGTGAAGCAGAGCGAGTGTGAGAGTGATGGAGCACCTGATGAAGGTAGTGTAGTCCAGATGAGGACCTGTTAGACAATGAAAGGGAATAAAGACAAAATATGAGCATCTGAACAGGTTGCAAACACTTATGCGGCAGGTCGTGTTAACTCAGATCTTCGTACTAGAGATTGCCTTCTGGTCCTCATCTGAAGAACTTTTATCAGAACTTTTAGATTGGACTTGTTTCAGAAACTTGACCCGGGACTGTGCAGCCTAAACAAAGATGTAACATCATTAAGTCTTCATCATGAAGTGGCTGAGGCCAGCAAAAAGGAGCATATCTGGAGAAAACCTCATGTTCCATGATAAACCTCTGAGCTACCTTAGCGTAGCGGCCGGATTCGGCCATTTCCCAGGCTTTTTTCATGGCTTTAATCCGGTCGAGCCTCTCTGTGTCCTTCACCACATCTATGCTCTCGGTCTTACTCTGGTCACTGACCACGCGGAGCGTCCAGTGCGGCTTAGTCAAGTCCAGTTCCTGCTAAGAACCAAATCAGGCCAGTCCAACCTCGGTAAATACTGCATTTTAAGATCGTTTTTACGCAATTACGTAACTCAAGACTGTAAAGAAAACTTAAAATAATATAACGGAAGAGGTGTTGTGCTCATCTTACTGTTGGAGCTGTTACTTCAGGCTTGAGGGGGACGCTTGACTTGCTCTTCTTAGCTTTGGCTTTTGATGACGATGCTCTCCCGTTCTGCTTCACCGTGCCAACAGGTGATGGGCACCAGTCTTCATTTACTCAAATAAACAAAAAGAAATAAAGGACAGTCACTTTTTTGAGGCACATCTGCATGTCATCCTGCACGTGTTGTGTGGTCATCGCTGCACTAGATGGCGCTATTTCACCAAACACCAGGTAAGCTGAGGGCGAGGTCAGGATGAGCATCTATTTAACAAAAAATCTTAATCTGTGCTAAAATTTATTTACCCCTATCAGAATTTATTTTAGGAGAGTTAGGGGATGAGGGGAGGATTTCAGGGTCAGCCAATGACCAAAAGAAAAAGAAAAAAAAAAAACCACCTGTGATTTGGGGAAGCAGCTGTATTCATTTGTCTTTCATTAGGCCTGTTGAGTTACTGAGGAAGCAGAGAAGATTGAACATCTGCTGGACTCTACCTCTCATCTCATTCCTCTGCGCCTCTCTGAGCTTTTGGACGAAGGTCAGCTCGGCTTCGTCCAGCAGCCAGCTCTTATGCAGCACTTCAGCCTTGATCACATATTTATGATTCTGTGAAAGAATATATCATCTGACAGTCTCATCTTGACAAACAGCAAGAAAGCCTTTGGTAAGTGAAATTTTGATTGATGCACAAGCAGTGGTGAGTGTGAGATACCCGAGTCTCCGTGGGGGGCCGGTCAGACGAGGAGCCCGGAGCTCCAGCTACGCTGTCATCCTGCTTTCTTTCTTTAATCATTTTCTCTGTCAGTTTAAACAAAACCCACACCAAGTGTTGTCAGCAAATGGTAGTTTTTTTGTTGTTAAAAATGGAGGACACCATGCAGATGATGAAAGTGTTTAAGCTCGCTATAGTATTATTTTTTTGATTATTTAAACTAGATGAAAGCAGAATAAAATTTCTAAAAAGTGAATTATAAAAGTGGAAGAAAGCCTGCTTTGATTGATGCATCATTTTGGTGATTAAAGCTGATGGATGTTCACCATTGTTGGCCAGGAAAATGAATGCAGGAACTGACACGATACACACTCCTGTCCTGCTGGTGACCTCCCTCTCCTTGTCCAGGACCGACAAGCGGATCATGACACCTCGCTTGGAGGTCTGGAAGTAAATCGTTGTCAGGACGTCTGCCTTCACCTGTACAGAGTAACTGTAGCGACGTTCCCGTTAAAAGGTGGATTTGGTCCTCTGCTGACATTGTAAGTAAAGAACGAATCAACCTTTGCACCCACAGTTCTCCTACCGACATATGATGTTCTTGTCATTGGGAATGTAATAGTCCTGAAATTCCTTTGCTGAGAAGGTACTGAGAGGAAGGTCGCTGTCTGGTTTCGGACAGACTTCCTTTTCACTAATTAAGCACAGTCGCCACGTGGCTCCATCAGGTGTCGATTCAGGTGTAATTGCCTCAGCAACAAAGGTGTAGCCCCTCTAAAAAAGATATAGAAGCGTAAAGATTTCTCTGAAGGTTGGAGATGATATCAGTGAAGGCAGAAATATACTGGGACAGTTGAATATGTACATTCAGTAATGTTTGCAGCCACCTTATTTGGCTGATAGACGTTGACCAGCATGTCCAGCTTCTCTCCTGTGTCGTTATTTATGATGTGGAGCCGACAGTTAGGAATCGGAGAATAGACCTTCGGCATCAGCAGCATTTCCTCAGCAACCAGGAACACCTCTCTGCATGCACAACAAAAATAAGATATCAATGTCCAACTCAAATTATGGCTGATTATTAGATTACAGTGTAAATAATTAAGTGTGAATAATAATAAATCAAACCTGAAGAGCAAAACCCAGGAGTTGGCCGTGGTGGGAAACGGCACACTGTAGTCTGTAAACTGTACTCTGGACCATCCGTCCTGTTGGCAGCGGTACATCTCTGCCTTCCCCGAGTGGTCAATTATATACCTTCGTACATTCAGAAAACATTACATCTTCACTTTATTCATCTGTCAGCAGGCAGCAAATGCAGCAGCTAGTAAAACAACAGTGGTTCTGGTGTTGGAGAGAGCAACAGACAGTCCAAAGTAATCACTGTGTATTCTCTGAAAAAAAGGTTACTGTTACCATAGCAACAGAGCAGCATGTTTTTCTGCATCTAATTCAACCTTGGGCCACATCTCTGAAAGGATCTTTGATGCGCTGAGGTTCTTTTGTGTGCCTGATGTCATGAGCCAACACACAGAAAGCAAGAGAGAAACAATCACTTTTAAAGATGAAACCCTCCACCGCACTGTCACACACAAAGTTCTTGTTTCTCGGATCTAATCAAGTGGTTTAAAGTCGGTTTACCTGGTTTGGAGGCACTAAGGATTCTTCGCACCAAGCATCCTTTGACAGCAGCCTGCAGGGTGGTGGCAGCCCGCACCTCCGCCTCTGTTGGCTGCCTGTTGCTCCAGCTTTCTGGAGGCGCCGGCGGTGCGCTCGCTTCAACAGACAAATGAGTGCAGCTTTATTCTGCTACGAAATCACTTCGCTAAACGTTTGTCCTCAAAGACGGACAGAACATTGTGGGACTCACAGGTGGGGGAGCGTTCTTTGGGGTCAGCGTGCAGGAGCGACGGGTCGGCTGTGAGGGAACATACAGCAAATCGCTCCTCAGCTGTGAGATTCCTGGACAAGGCCTCACATATCATGTGGTAAACTCCATGGTTAAACACCTAAACACACACACAAACACACACATCAGTGTTAAACCAGATGACTGGAGCACGGTCACCTGTTACCGAGTCATGTTTCCGCAGCGAGGTGCGGGTGTTTTGGGGACGGTGAGTCTCCTCCAGCAGTCTTCGGGCCTCCTGCTGTTCCTGCTCATGGCTGAAGGAGGACACTACCCTGGACAGTCTCCTCAAGATGGACCAGGCCTGGTCCTTAAAAAGGGCACTTTCCTGTTTAAAACAGGAACAATACTGATACAGCCCACTGCTGTGTGTGGGCTCCTTCACTGATATCAAAGACCCGTGACGACCTTGGCGAGGCCTGACGTGATCGTTTCCTCGTCTCCGAAGACGAACGGCGTCGCACTGCTCAGATGAAGATGGTAGCCCACCGCTGCCTTAGCACGGAAGGTCAACACGTGTCGCCTGGAGGAGGGACAATGAAAAGAAATGAAATTTTCAGGAAGTGGTAATAATGAAACCAAAAAAGATGATTCCGTCTTGGTGACGTTTTCGATTACAAGTATGTAAGTGCAAGTGTTCTATAAACCGAAAAAAGGATACCATCTGGCCTCCCCGTCTGTTTCATGCGGAGCAACACTGTAATCATTCATCGGTGGCTGCGGCCTTACCCCGGGGTCAGGTCAAGCATGGCTGCCTTAGTGCAGGTGGTCTTGATGGTGAGAACTGGAGACTGCGGCTGAAGGCTCTTCCACTGGTACGACGAAGCTTCCAGCACCGCAAACCCAAGCGCAGCGCTCGACATTTCTGAGGCGGAAGACAGGCGACAAAAGCTTACATCATGGATTCAAAGCCCACTTGTTAAGGCTCCTTGAAAAATTTGTTAAAAAAAGTGTATATGTATATGTTATGTGTGCATGCACGTCTATGGGTTCTTACTATCTCCAGCTGTATCTCCCCAGAGAAGCAGAGCAGTGAAGCTGATGAGGATGTGGGACGCTTCCACACTGTCCACGCACACGTAGTGAGTGCCTTTCAGGTCTAAACACTAGAGGAAAAACGCATATATACACACACACACACACACACATTCCATATCTTGTAGTTGCTTTGTGAAGTATTCCGGCGTCCCTGATGTCATGAATGCAGACTCTATGTGGGTTGATCACTTCTTTTGTATGGCTGTGTGTGTATGTGTGGCTTTACTTCGGAACTTGTGACTGCAGATGTGACGGAGGATCCATTGTTGAGGGATTGTATTGATGAGCCAGGGGAGATGATGTCCATTGCCGGTTTGGACAAGACTGAACTCTAGAGACACAACAGCGCACAGATAAAGCCACAAAAGCAATACTCAACTCAACAGATGTTAACATGTCAAAGCGGCACTGATGATGACACACCACCTGTATGCGAGACAGCTGGATCTGGTGCGGGTAGATCTGGGGTTTGTGGAAAACCAAGAGTGAGCTGGAGGTTTGCAGTGAAAGGTGATAACGGTTTTAGCAAAGTCAGGCCCTTTTTTGACTGCTGAAATTCTCTGTGTGGATGTGGGTGCTGTTCTCACTGAAAGCATTTAGCAAAGTCATTCAAATCCACCCAGACCATCTGTTGGGCACATTTGACAGGAGCGGAGAGGTTAGCGCTCTCCTGGCGCGTGCCTGGAGATTGAGGGTGATCTGCAGATAATGGAAGAATGAATTTCCTTGTTTTTTGGCTTGACTTTGTTTGGCTTTAGGTATGGAAACAAATGGCAACTTTTACCATCGGGGGTGCAATTTTTGGGTTTCTCGTTCAACTCTTCAGTAACCTAAAGAAAGGAAGAGAGAAAGTAACAAAATTATTTTTTTTTGCGTATTACATACATTAGGGGTTTCATGTTACGCAAAAATTAATTTTAAAAAGTGTATAAAAACTCTTTTTAGCTTATAGGCTTTACCTTAACGCTGCCTGTTGCACTGTCAGTGGGGTTAGCGGCGCAATCGGTGTCTTCGTAGTCAGTCTCCTCCCTCTCAGAGATGGACACCAGTGGAAGTTCATAGGAACGTTTCCTCCGCTTTCCCTCCCTGACACTCGACAGGGACATTTGTGTCACTTTATAAAGACCATTAGCATGAGCATCCGATCAAAAACATCTGATTCTGAAGCATACATTGTATCATTTATCACACACACAGAATATTCTGAATGTTTGTAACTTTGTGCTTCTTATTCTATTTCTCTGAGTTATTGGTAACTGTTTATACATAACGAAAAATATTATTTTCAAATATGCAGGTACTCTGTTTTTGTCCATATGCGTTCATTTTAATGCTGCCAACTCATCGTGTGAAAGACTGAAGTGCATGAACTCGTTCATCAGTTTATTTGGTTCTTTGAGGGCCATCATGCTGTTACTCACAGATCTGGGGGGTTGAGGGTGGTTATGCACTTTTTTGGGCACCAGGTTTTAGGTTTCAACCTTCCAAAGAGAGACCAGAGTTAGAAACCTTATTGAATCAGTTAGATAGTTTGAAAGGAGGAGCAGGGAGACTCTCCTTGTTCATTAACTCAGTCTGACATAACTCAGGGTACATACAGCTCTGGCTTCTGGCCACCGTTGATCTTGACACCACGGAGAAAGGGGCTGGCCACCTCTATGAACTGTTCCGGCTTTGACAAAGGAAGCTCTGCAGAAGGACCACAGAAGAACCCAAAGCTGCTACCAGCACTTCACAATTCCTTTTGCTGCAGAGATCAGCTAGTGTCAGATGTGCCCTTCACACACTTTGTGGCTCATCTGTGATCACCGTCTTTTTTTGCATGCGGTGGGCTTTCCACTGGGGCACAGGTGCAGGTGGAGAAGGTGGTTCCAGCGGGCATGCCCGGGTCCTCGTTAGCAGGACGATGTGGCTGTGCAGCAGGGAGAGGCCGTACTGGCGCAGAACCTCAGACGATACCGTCTGTGCATAAATTAGATTTACACAGAAAAAAACACGTGCATGAGTTTACTGAGCAGTGTTTTTTTAGTAATAAGCCTGTTAATGAGCACTGGAGTGTGGGAATTAAACCAGATAATACCTATTATACCTGATAGTTTGGCTGTTCCAGAGATCTGATAGATCTACAATGACCTGGCAGCTCTGCTAACCAAGGATGACGTCCTTTCCCTTTACACCCCTAAAGGGTAAACTAGCAGCTCTTGTGTGTATCGTGTGTATATTTCAGATGAATATTGCATCCATGTGTACGTGTGCATACATGTGTTTGCAGACCCTGAAGAAGCGGTGGAGATTTACCATCAGGCCGGTCCCACTGCTGTGTGGTTGTGAAGGATAGTAGCTGGCGCACACAACAATCTGCCTCTCAGAGGTCAGACCTTTCCTCTTCTCCAGATCTGGATTCTCATTACCCCTGAAGCCTCTCTCTTCAGCCTGAGGCTCCTCTGACACACTCTCATCTGGATGTTTGAATTCGGGGATGCTGCTTTGTAAGAACTCCCAGGTTTTCTTCATGTGTGCAGACCTGAGTGCATTTTTAAAAGGGTAAGTTGGATTAAAACGTTATTAACATTTCAATGTTATAATTTCTGATGTGGGTTTTTTTTTTTTTAACAGCAAAAACAAGTTCAGGATTCAGATGCAGAGAATACACTGATGAAAGGGAAACTTACTTTATAGTACTGACAACGGGAATCCAGCCAGTGAGCATGTGGATGAAGGTGAGCTCACCCACTTCCCCAGACATCTCCGGTACAACACTAAGAACACGCACGCACGCACACACACTCTTGAATTCTACTGTATCAGGATTAACTGTAAAACAACA
Source organism: Tetraodon nigroviridis (assembly GCA_000180735.1). Classification (NCBI taxonomy): domain Eukaryota; kingdom Metazoa; phylum Chordata; class Actinopteri; order Tetraodontiformes; family Tetraodontidae; genus Tetraodon; species Tetraodon nigroviridis. The sequence continues at coordinate 869,359 of CAAE01015003.1, forward strand.
GTTTCCCAGGCTGTGTTGAAAGGCACGTCTGCAGCAGGATGTGCAGCCACTCACTTTGCGTTGGCCACTTTAACGAGAGCCTTAGCCAGCAGCATGGGCCACAGCTCTGCCTGACAGGTGGAGGCAGGGAGGAGGAGGCGGTCTGCTTCATCAAACGGCATATAATCATCCACCGTTATCTTCCTCCAACAACCCTGGAGTGAAGTCAGAGGACAGATGGCTGAAAGAGTGACAGCGTTTATGATGTTACTGAATCTACCGAGCCCAGCTCTCTGAGAGGCAATTAACACCAGGAAGCTGTATTTACTCATCAGGCAATGCAGATTATAAAGTAGCACTTTTGCAGTGAGGCTGCTTATATGGTTATATCACAGGCCTTTAAATTCACCATATATGTATCTGAGTGCACCAAACTCACCATCCAGTAGAGTCTGACCACGTATTTCCCGTAACTGTTGTAAAGTGGCACATGTCCATTTGTGGCCTTACAGAGTGAGTAGATGTGCTCCCAGGGTCTCCAGCCATCTTCTCCTGAAGATGGGCAGTTACGCACGTTCCAAACAATATAGATCTCTGCGATGATCCACCTCATCAACTTTTGAGGGGAAAAAAGTCATCATGAATCTGGCAACTGACCACAAATCTTTAAATGCATCCATTACCCCATAATACATTGACCAAATCAACAGGCTGGAACTACCGCAGTTCTGTCAGTAAATGTCACCCTGTCTGACATCTGGATTACACTAGCTGACAATACAATAGAATATAACAGGTATCAGAGTACAGAAAGAAAGACAATCAAAAAAAAAGAAAACTAACCTCACTGTGAAGCAGATGGTCACTGCAGGCAATGAGGTCAAAGGTCAAGTGATTTTCAACCACCGAGGGATCCTAAAATAAAACACAGGTTCATTTCTTGTCTGTAAAGATTATTGGGTTGATAAACACCCTAAAATGACATCCTGTCAACACATTGTCATTTTGATAAAGGAGAAGTTTCCATCTCAGCCGTCAGAAGCTGCAGATGTACCTTGCTGATAAATTCTGTAGGACGCTTCCACGAGTGAACTCTCAGTGACCCAGGCAGGGAAATTCTCCCCTCAGAATCTTCAAAATATGGCTAAAAACAAAAGCAACATGTAGTTCCCCTGATTTAATATAGATTTACAGAGTGGTATACGCAAAGTGATGCTGATGTTGGTATTTTTCTAGAGTTCAGATCATTAAATCAAGCAAATTTACAGCATTGTGGCCCTTGTTACTCTTTTCTTCAGCTCCTTTACTTGAGTCCCATTTCTCCTTGCTGACCTCTGCATCATTCCACTCAGGCCACAAAGGAAATCTGGATTAAAAAACATATTGTCATATACTCCTGACTAGCTACGGATGTATGAATTAAAGATACCGACGTTCCTCAGTCTTACTCTGTTGATGAGGACACTTTATCAGATGATTCCTTTTTCTTTGATTGTTGCTTAGACATTGTACTGGCTGGGTAAATTTGCGCGATAACTGCCCCCCTAAAAACAACCAAGGTGACTAATGAAGTTTCTGCATCACTTTTTTCTTTCAAAGTTTACATTTACTGTACTTCTAAGAGCGTAAACTTAAAAGGACAACAGTTTTAAGTTTACTGTCCTTTTAGGTTTTCTGTGTTTAACTTGTATTGCTAGCACATATATAATTATCAAAAGATTTTTTTTTTATGCCGGAAGACATTTTCATTCCCTTGTTAAAAAGACAAGGTTTCTTCAGTTATAAATCTGAAGTATTGAACTAGAAAAGAGCTCACAGATCTCTACCAAGCAGCTCATAAAGAATTAGTAATCCCAGGTTAGATTCCATAGGAGAGTGCTTTATGATTAAAAGCCCTTTGGCCTGTGATCTTGTTTTAACTTTGGAAGCCCACCCGGAAGCCAGAACATCATGGAAATGTATTCATTTGTTTTTATTAAAAATGTTATTAAAACCTGACCCTAACTTTGAGTTATTTTGGTGTCATTTCAGAGTCTCTCTACAGTAGTTGCACCCAGATTCATTTTTGTTGTTATTATTGCGCCATCTAGTGGTACAAATAAAGGAGAAAGATCATTTTATGCATGCCAGCATTGTTTCTCTTCATCGTCCTACCTTCCTTTTTTAAGATCAAAAATACTTCTGGCATGGATCAGAAATTGGTCTAATAAGGCTTGCACTGAGAACAAACCGACGATGTTGATTTTTAATGGTGTGCTGTCCTTTAACTGTAACGGGCAACAAGTAGGCTTAAGATTTTTTATTTTTGTACTAAAAATTAGGCGAAAGGTACTGATTATGGAATGATATTGTTATTAATCCGTTCGGCTCAGTTCGGCCGTTACCGGCTATCTTCGTTGACCACGTGGTTATACGTCATCGTCTTTCCTTCTGGTTAGCGGCGTAGCTAACAAGACGCACCTTCGCCTCATTCAGAACCTTTTATAAGTATAGAACTACAAATATGGAGATTGGGACAGAGATAAGCAAAAATATAAGGGTACGTATAATTACGATTTATGCAAGATCATTTATTTACATCATATTACGATAGTTATTGATTTAGCGGATTAGGTGGACTGTACTCGGCTAACATTAGCTCCCCAGTGTAGCTTGTTATACGTTTTGAACAGTCGATTGCCTATTTTTCATTTACAAAGACGTGGAACACTCCCTAATAACGGTGGTCTAAGGGCGATTAAATTAAATTTTTAGGACACCCCACCACATGTTAAATAATATTTGCCAAAATAATATTTTGCTGTCTTTTTTAGGCTGCTATTAAGAGCAAGCTTCAAGAGCTAGGCGCCTATATTGGTGAGGAAAACAGGTACAGGTTGTATTAATGTTTAAAGATCCAGTTTAACCTGGTTTTATGCGTTATTGTTTTTAGATGAAGAATTGCCAGACTATATAATGGTGATGGTGGCAAACAAGAAAAACTCTGCACAGATGGCCGATGACCTTTCTCTTTTTCTGGGACCCAACACGACTAAATTCACAACCTGGTAGGCTCGACATGATGCAGTTATCCTGCAGAATTCTCTTTGGGGTTCTAAACCAGATGTCAGCCGTTATTTATTTGGTTTGTTTTGTTGAAATTAGGCTCCAGGGAGTCCTTGAGAAATTGAGAACTGTTGCTCGTGGTAAGTCACAATCTTCAGACATTCTGGCCTTCACACATGTTTTAAACAATGTGTTATAGAATGTAGAGCTAACACACGCAATATAAACAAGCACTAATATTTTAACCTGACCCAAATGCATCCTAAATTTTTAGCATCTTAGACCAGCACCACAATTGTTTATTTGTATTTTTTTAGGACCTGAATCTCTCAAACATCAGCTCCAGTCTGACACGAGTGCTGCAGGTGGAAAAGGTCGATTGTCTGCAAGTGAAGAGAGCAGAGCATATGAGCCAAAGAGTCTGACCGTGTCCAGCTCGCACTCAGACAGGACTGAAGGGCGCGTATCCAGCTCTGCCCATGAAAGCAGGTACCAATTATGACTTCGTCTACATGAATGCTATTATTTTTATCTAATTCTGTGGTATTCCTAAATACACTTAAGTGTCATTAAAACCCTGATTGTTTCTCAGCAGGAGAGGAGCCATTGACAAGGGTTCTTCTCGACTTACATCTGCTGTGAAGCCCCTCATGGAGCCACTATCCTCAGAAGTTGTTATTGATATAAAACCTGACTTAGATGACGACCTCATCACCGAGGAGCATGTAGAAATAACCAGCCATGGTCGCACACGTGGGTCTTCCAGTAGGCCCACAGCGGAAATCTACAGACCCGGTCACAGCAAATACACCCCAGTAAGCTCTGCAGACACTCCTCGATCGATGGAGGGGCCCTCTCACTACAGGAATCAGGACGGCAGAAGCAGAAGTTACAGAACCGGGTCTAGTAAGGTATGCTCTACATTAAAATAGAGCTGCTATCATTTTTTATCGGGTTGCTGTTGATAGCATGGTAATTTTGGTGTTATTTCTCAAGCAGCAGGAGGAGTTGTCACGGAAACGCAAGGCTCCTGTGGCAAGTTCAGTGGTGCGTGTAAGCAGAACTTTAGACGAGGACAGCGATGACTTGGATGAAGACGATGCCGGCTATGGAGGAAGAGGAGTGTCCAGTAGAGTGTCCTTACCCTCCAAACCAGAACGCAAGTCAGTGTTTAAGCCTTTTCTATTAGACCAAGTTGACAATCAACTGTAATATTTTGGCTCCTTTGATAGAATTTTGTTGTAATAGATAATAAGCCACTCTTCGGTGCCAACAGGAAACCTTTCATTAAACTTACACACAACTTTTTTCCTGTGTCAGACCTACTCTCCCACCAGCCAAGCAAGCCAACAGAAACCTGATTCTCAAGGCCATCTCTGAAGCTCAGGACTCCATCACCAAAACCACATCTTTTTCCTCAAGTAATCAAGTTTATCTGTTCATGTTAAGGAACAGTTCAGCTTTGCTCTGTCTTTCACATTGACCCATCCTTCTCCTTCAGTACCACAGAGGCAGACGGTCCCTGTGGCCCCTCGGACTCGCCCCACACACAGAGATGAGATGGGTGCAGCCATCCAGTTGGTCCAGGAGCACCTCCACAGCCTGGCTCCCCAGGCCTATGCCCCAGCTACACTACCTCAGACTCGAGATCCTGGTATGGGCAGAGAAAATAAAACATATAACAAGACAATCGTATTCCTATAGATATCTGTTCTTCAAATACTTTAAAAAAGTACACGGGTAACATTTATCTCTTTTGTTTGATGTTTTCCTTACCTTCCAAGCCCCATCGCAGTTGTTGGAATCGCGTCCTCAGTTGGAAGCTGCAGAGAGCAGCGATGGAGAAGCCCAGAATGATTATGGTAGGTTACGTTTAATGTTGTCTAATATGGTTTCATCTATGCACAGTTTGTCTGTTGTAGTCATGGCTACCAGCTAATGGCTACTAGTTAATGAATAGTATAATTGTTGGTAGTGAATTTTTTTTAAAAATCAGTGCACTGATGTGTTTATAATTGGGTGGACCCTTAGGCGTAGACGGTGTCGGCGTTAAGGCAGAGACGGATGATACTCGTTCTTTCATTATGAGTCGACCAAAACTGCAGACATCTCCTCCCACAACTGAACAGCTTCAGGCCAAAGAAGAAGTTTACTCTGCTGTTCCACGCATAGTCCAGCCAAGGTACACACACGCACATCAAACATGGTGTCTGTTTATTTCACCTCAGCTATAAATGGCTTTCCGGTATAATACAGTGTGGAGGTGGAGGTGTGTTGTGTGGGTATCATTCCATTAAAAAAAGGGTCTGATCATTTGTTGTGTCCTTTTTGTTTCTCACTAGTAAAGAGACGGTGAACTCTGATCAGCACCCAAGTTCATAGTTACATTAGAGGGTGTGCCCAGCCAACTAGGCAATCTTTCAGACTGTGAGATGGAGCTGGATGACTACAGACCAGACACGAAGGTCACAAATGTGCCCCACCACATGAAGAAGGAGCCCAAAGTTGGCATCTATCCCAGACTGCAGGAAGGCGCCACCTCATCAGAAAGGTGTGGAGCGAAGAGTCATGCTGTTCTGGAATCGTCTGTCACCTTTTTATAGTTCAGACCAGAAATGCCTTGCCTTTTTTTAAATGTAAAATTGTGGGTTTTGTGTTCTGTCCTATTTGCTCACAGAGGATGTGATGGATACTGAGATAATGGATGACGCTGTCCCCTCAAAAAAACAGAAAGTGGTGGAGAGATGCAAGTTCTGGCCAGTCTGTAAAAGTGGAGATGAATGTTTGTACCACCATCCGACAACACAGTGCAAGTAAGAGTTTTATATCTCATTAAAAACACTTTTCTCACTTAGCGATTTTAAAAACGAATTTAATGCTTTTCCTTCTTCCTGAAGGACGTTTCCTAACTGTAAATTTGGGGACAAATGCCTTTTTGTCCATCCAAACTGTAAATATGACGCCCGGTGCTCTAAACCAGATTGTCCCTTCACTCACGTCAGCCGCAGGAGCTCAGCTGCTGCTCTCCCCAGGCCAGGTATTCTCTCGCCAGCCCTGTGGCTCAGCACAAGCTGCACGGACCACTTGCTGCATGCACCAATGCGTCTGACTAACTCCCATTGGTGTGTTCGCAGCAGCACAGCCAGCAAAGGCTACAAACGTGTGTCGATTCTTTCCTGAATGCAAGAAAGTGGACTGTCAGTTTTATCACCCAAAGGTAAGACTTGATTTGACTGTTTAGTGGTAATGTCTGTAGGAAACCTTATTTTAAAGATTTTATTTTGGATTAAATCTGAATTCTACCAACAGGCTTGTCGCTTTGCTGCCATGTGCAAACGAGCCGGTTGCACCTTTTACCACCCGACCACATCTGTGCCTCCACGACATGCCCTGAAATGGACAAAAGCGCAGAGCAGGTGAACAGAGCCTCACACATGAGTATAGCTGTCAGGACATGTCAGTTTGGAGGCTCAAGGATTACATTAAATGCTCTCTATCTCTCCCTTTTTTCAGCTAATAAAGATGTCTGGATTGATTCGTGAAGTTTTGGAATGTGTTCATGGTTTGATCTCAAGCTTCTGTTTGTTTCGTTTTATCATATCATTTCGACTTATTTTTAAGAGTGTTTTGTAATAGGATCAGACGTTGGCAAATTAAAATATTTGAATGACTGACCAGTGTCGTGTTCTCATTTGTCTTAGTTTCTGTGTGCTTAAAGATATATTTCATATTGTCTATTTGTTAGTTATTACAAAACAAAACCCCAAACTTTTGTACTTGAAAAGTATACAATAAATGCTAAATATGTACTCTAATTAGAATCAACACAAACTGAATTATATGGTCTTGGTCTCCAAGGACATTAGACCAAGTACAGTGATGTCTGAATAGTACAGTGATATCTGAATTTAATAGGATTGTGAGTGGAAACCAGATTCTTTTTTATGCTCTAAATTAATTAAAAAAAAACAAAAAACTACTACAGTTACTAATTTACTAGTAATTTTAGCCAGAAAAAGTGTTACCGGAAAGTAAATTGGTATTTGCTGGCAATAAGACAACCACACACAACCTAGGCGAATTTTTGTGACCCTTGTTCATTATAATTTATTTAAATGCCAAACCCAACTGCAAAGCAAAAATAGAAGTTATAATTCCCTACTAATCGGGCGTTTTCCAGTTTTTCCCACTACCCCTGCATTCCCAGTCCTTGCCGCCTGGCGCCGCTGTGGCGCTGGGTGATGACGTCATGCCCGTCCAAGTCAAAAGCATTGTGAGCTCGCGCGGTCCTCGCCGGGTACGGTGGCGCGTGCCTGTAATCCAAGCTACTGGGAGGCTGAGGCTGGCGGACCGTTTGAGCTCAGGAGTTCTGGGCTGCAGCGGACTATGTCGATCGGGTGTCCGCACTAAGCTCGGTATCGATATGGTGCTCCTGGGGGAGCCCGGGACCACCAGGTCGCCTAAGGAGGGGTGCACCGGCCCAGGTCGGAAACGAAGCAGGCCAAAGCCCCCGTGCCGCTCAGTAGTGGGATCGCGCCCGTGAATAGACGCTGTAGTTCAGCCTGAGCAACATAGCGGGACTTAGTCTTTTGCTACTCGTCACAGCACCCAAATCGTACTAAAACGTTTTATCTTTATACACAGCTTAGCTTTAGCCATGCCCTTGCTCAGCTAACACCTTATAGCCGCATGAAACCCGCAGTTTGTTATACACCGCCTGCTACTGGAGGATTTCTGGAACTAAAACAATTGCTTTATTGTTTCTGTAGGAATGGAAAACGCAAACTGACATTAGTTTCCCCGTTGCGGTTAATTGAAAGGATGGTATTCTAGCCTTTATATAAGTTTTCACGGCTTCTTTCATGTAAAAATGCCTCCCGAATCTGCTCGTCTGTTTGTCCTACAGCACCTCCTCCTGGACGCCACAGTAACTACACGCAGTATATCTGAGGGTGGCCAGCAGAGGGCGCCAAACATAAACGTAAGCCACTGAACGTCTTCTTTTTTTATATTACTATGTTCGTTTTATACTGATATTATGCGTTTTTGTAAATGTAGTATGTGTGTGTGTGTGTGTGTGTGTGTAGAGATTGACAGCTTTATCATTGTAAATCATATGTATCAGAAATAGTTATCTTATTACAATCTCTTTGCCTCCCCCAACTGTGGCAAAATAAAGTGAAAAGTACTTGGAAAGCGCAGACCTCCACCAGAAACCTTTTTGGATCACCACAATTAAATCTTGGCCTATTATTAACATTACCTAATCATTTTTTAAAATCAAATCACAACTTTCTACGTTATTTTAAGAGCAGACAGAGAAACCCCGGCTGGCATAGCCCTGGTAGAGATAAACATCTTGTAAGACCTGTGGCTCTGAATTATGGCTTCATAGGAAGGTGTTGCTTCACACGTAAACTGTTGCAGATTGCAGTAGCCTACATACCGTGTTTTGGAATAACCTGAAAAAGTTTTTCCAAAACAGCAGCGTTAGAAGCTAATATGAAACCTAGGGTGGGGATTTACCCCCAGGGTCAGAGAGGGTCGCACCTAGTCGGTTCCTGACAATTAGCCTGCTGACATTTGCAGTTTACCACAGGCAATGCCAGTAGTCCTTCAACGATTTAAAGGTAATAGAATCTAATAAGAGGCCAAAAGTGTGGTTGACTGGACTTTACACCTTTTTGCAGTGACTCGAAAGCCCCCCGCGCTAGAGGCAGGTCACGACCGAAGATGTAGGTGACATTTTTACGTCTAGGAGAATCTGCCCTCGGCTGCTTATTAGAAACCTCCCACTACCATTTCTAAGGAAAACAGACCACAAATAAGGGCATCAGCATGTTCGCCGTGGGTTTTTCCAAAACCAGATGAGCACTGAGGACCATTCAGCTGTTAAAAGCTCAAAAAAAAACCCATCCGCCTTATGTAAAACCTTTCAAATAGAAAAGAAACAAGGCAAAAACTTTGTGTTCTTTATTATTTGCTAGGTAAAAATAAAGACTCTTAAACACAGAAACTGGGCCAGTTTACGTCGAAAAGGTTTAGTCCTGCGTTTCTCTTTTTTTTCCCACATTAGGGTCGCGTCTGTGTCTGGTTTGAAGCAGAATTTGACTAATCAGCTTTCCTCGGCGCTCTCTCCGTTCTTTACACAGCCTTGGCTGTGTTGGCCGGCGTTAAATGCCATGCATTACAAATGTCTGCCCTCGCCTGAGCTCCTCTGAATTCCCGCAATGGTCGAACATGTTTTTGTGTGGGAGGCCTGTTCTGCCAAGCAAAGCTGTTTTGATCCTTATTTTTCTTTTTTTTTTCCCAAATCCTGTTGTTGTGCCACCAAATGCTGCCTCGTGACGGGACAAATAAGAAAATAAAGCCACGGCTCACGTTTGTGGGTTTAGGCGAGAACTTTATTACATTAACCGTCAGAAGTGGTGCAATATTGGTACAGTTACTCAGGGACACTTCAGGGTTTTTTGGGGTTTTTTTGCTAGTTTATTTGTGTATTTGAGCTGTGCCAGAGCTCAAGGTACTCTGGTACCGCCAGTTACTGCTGGCCTGTGGCTTTTTGTAGTCTTAACAAAAACAAATCACCCTTTTTGAGGAACTGGTTTTTTTTTATGGATTTTTTTTTTTAACTTAGTTAATTCTAAGAAAAAGTTCAGTACTTGTTTTATTATTATTCACATTAGCTGATTGTACATGGAACTTGTGGTATCACCACGGTTGCTTTTTTAACATTTAAATATCCTATTGAACCAAAGCAGTTTGTCTTTTTTGAGCCGCTCACACAACCTGGGATTTCTTCACTGTGTGTATGTGTGTGTGTGTGTGTGTGTGTGTGTGTGTGTGTGTAGGGGGCTTCATCTATGCACAGCTGTCGCGTCACAAATGACAGAAGCCCAGTTGTGGAAACCACCAGCGAGTCTCTGTGAGGGCTCAGTCATCCATGAGGACGGGTGGGCCGTCTCTGGAGGATTCAGCCGAAATAGGAAGAAGAAAGAAGGTCCGGGCCGGTGCCTGCGTTCATTAGGCCCCTCCAGAAGGAGGCTCTGGATGCTGAGTTGAGAGTTCAATTCCCCAAAGGTGGATTCACGTTTGAAATGTCCTCCCATGTGTCTGCTGGCAGAAAACACTCGGAGGACCAAACATTCCATAAAATGGTGGAAATTCCTCGACCCCGGCATTATGTGTGTTTGGAAGTTTTTCAAAGGCGCCTCTTGAGGTTGTATCATACTTTTTTTTTTTCTGGAGTTTACAAGATGACCTGAGAGACTCTGGATTTCCAGTGGTCATGTGACTTCCAGTCTAATGCAACTTACCCAAATTTTTACCAGAAGCTACATCAGATACAGCTAATGAAGCAGGAGGCTAGTCTCACCACGGTGTGTGTGTGTGTGTGTGTGTGACACACAGAGAGAGAGAGAGAGGGTGAGAGAGAGAGAGAGTGAAAGAGAGAGAGATAAAGGAGAGCACACGCAAGACTGATTAGGAAGGAGGAGTGACAGAAGAAGAAAGATCCGAGGGAAGAAAGCCACTCATTCAACCAAATTCTTTTTCTTGACACATACACACTTCTCTCTCTCCCTCTCTCTCTCTCTCTCTCTCTCTCTTTACACACACTCCGACCAGCTTCACGCACACACGCTCGAGGTTTAAAACACAAAGCAGAAGTGGACAGAGACGCAGGGTTTCAGAAGCCGCGCTTGGCTATGGCTCAGGGTTCAGACAGCAATGACACCAGCTACAAGTCTCCGTCTCCTGGAAGCAGACCGGTAAGCCCACTTCCACCTTCTCAGCAACGTGCTCCAGCTTCTGCTCTCAGGTCCGTTTTCAGCAGCGCTGCTCCAACTTCAAGCTGCTTTTCTCGGGCTCTGGTGGGCAGAGCCTGCCTCTGCCTGCACGTTCTCGGCTGCACACATGGGCTGCAGACGTGACTCGCTCCGAGTGTAGGCTTCGCCAACTGCAAAATGTGTCATTTGTCCAAGAAAAAAGGAAAAAGTGGGGGGGATTTTGTGAGTGTGTGTGTGTGTGTGGATGATTAAAAAGCTGTCAGGAACAGGCTGCGTGGCAGAGGCGCAGTTTTTCTGTGCATGCAAAGCTCTGGAGCTTCACGGTGGAGGTGCAGCCTGTCAGAGGGGACGCAGACCAAGAAGCCACCAGCTGCATCAGGCGTTCTCCTCCGGCTCCTCGTTCTCTTTTAACGGATGTTACATGTTTTCATTCGCTCTATCTCTTTGATGGGCAACTGACTCAGCAGTTTGATTACTTAGAATGATACCAAGAAAACGTTTAGGACATGAAACAGGGTGTGTGTCTGTGTCTGTGTGTGTGTGTGTGTTTTACCTAACCGGTGACTCAGCCACTCCCTGACCCAGACCTCTGGCTGCTCAGTTTCTCCTGTCTGCTCCAACCGTCGGCACAACCGACACACTTCACACGTAAAGAGCGCGAGCAGCACACGCTCTAACCGTGTGCGTGTGTGTTTTTTCCCACCTTAGAGCTCTTCGGACGACGCCAAGAAGGTGATGCGGCGCGAGAAGAACCGGATTGCGGCCCAGAAGAGCCGGATGAGGCAAACCCAGAAGGCAGACAGCCTGCACTTGGTGAGGAGAGGCCGTCCTGGGGTGGCACGGGGTCGGGCTGCAGGGCTGCAGGGGCCGGGCTGGAGGGTTCGGGCTGCAGGGCTGCAGGGCTGCAGGGATCAGGCTGGAGGGTTTGGGCTGCAGGGCTGCAGGGGTCGGGCTGGAGGGGTCTAGGGGCCAGGCTGCAGGGCCCCAGCTGATGGTACCAGCAGGAGGATTCTGTGTTTGAGCGGGCTGAGCAGGATGGCTGCTGGTGCCGCTGGCCCCGGGGACGTTCCAGAATGTTGTCTGAACATGTGGTGAGTGTGTCATGGCTTCTGCTGGGCTGTACACTTGGACGCCGCTCTGTGTGTCGGAGTTTAGGGAATAAATTAGCACGTGTGGGCTTTTTTTCTTCTCGCAGCAGCAGCAGCATCTATTAGAGGTGCGTGGAATACTTCCCTCCCTACCCGGCACCTTGGCTTTGCCCCCGAAAGCCTGTTTCTGTGAACCTTATCAGATGGAAGCAGCTGAAAAATCCACAAAAATAGGAAGCGGAGGATTTCAATACGTGATAACTCTTACAGTTAATTATAGCAGCTAATCAGAAGAGACAGACAGAAGTAGCGTATGCTGTGGTTTTGCTTTCACTAGATAAACAGGAAGGCGAATTTTCCCTCTCAATGACACACTGGCTTGTTTCCTGTTACACTGCTTTTCATAGGTTTGAATGTGCTGAGGTTGTGGGTAGAAGGGGAGAAAAGGGCAGGCGCTTCTTGTAAAGCCTTGACAGCAGTAGGCTGCATTTGGCTAAGTGACGCAAGCGCAGGGGTTTACCCAGAGCACCGGTGACAGTAAGGGCCGAGAGGCTTAGTCTTCTGACCTTTGGGCAATAGCACAGTAACCTTTACATTTCAGTGGAAGGTTCCCTCCTCTGCTTTCCCACATTAAAGAGAGAAAAAAAGAGTCGGTGTTGAGATGGCTTTTTGCGCGCCTGTGATCAGTAAAAGACGGGCAAGTTTTTGGAAATTAGAGTCACGTCATCAGGAAGCTGTCAGAGTGGTGCTGGTGGGAGACACAGTCAGGTTAAACTGGGACACAGGCGTGACCACGCACGTTTACGGTAGCATAAACAGAGAGATAATCAGGAAAATGCAGGCGATAGCTGTGTTTCAACGTTCTACGTGACACATTTGCAGAGCGGAAGTGAGGAAGGCTGATTCAGGCTGCAGTGTGACCCTGGTGAAGACCAGCTGGCCTCATTTATTTACACCCATAACCTTTAAGAAAATGATGACATGACACAGTTATTAATACGATAATGCCCGAAACTCAAGTATGTTTTTAGTCCTGCACCTTGGGAAAGGATGCTGCTACTGAATGGAACCTAAACACACCAACATGCAAAGTTTGGAACCAGCATGCAAACCGAGCAGGTGCAACGACGGGCCTTGAAAGTTCCCTCCTGCAGCCATGTGTTTCCTGCTGAATGGTGCTTGATGCGTTGCTGGGGAGTTTATTGAACACAGCTGGGATGTTTCTGTGGACAGGCTTTAGGATTCCCAGCCTGAGGCGAGCTAACCAGGCCGGGCTCCTCTGGGCCGACGCCGTCCGCTCTCCGCCTCCGCTCAAATGTCCTGGTTTTCTCCTCCCCAGGAAAGCGAGAACCTGGAGAAGGAGAACGCCGCCCTGAGAAAGGAGGTGAAGAAGCTGAGCGAGGAGGCCAAGTACCTGGCGTCTGTGCTGAGCAACCACGAGCCTCTGTGCACAGGCCTGACCCCCCAGAACCCTGAAATCCTGTTCCCGGCTCACCACGGCAGCTACCACCACCAGCACATCACCCTACCACACTACCAGCACTGACCTGTCAAACTACGGAGCGACACAACGGGCGACTGACCTCAACAAACGCAGAGACTGACTGTGTGTGTGTGTGTGTGTGTGTGTGTGTGTGTGTGTGTGTGTAAAGGTTCATGTGACTGGACTGACCGGACGGACCAATCAGTGAGAGTCTCAGAAGCAATCTGTAACAGAAAGTATTGTATTTATTTTGTTTTTGATTCTTTTTTTCTTTTTTTTTTTGCTTTTGTCGCCTTGATATTAGTGGTACATGTGAACATAATGTGAGTAAAACTTAGAAACCAGTCTTTGTTTACATTGGGAGAAAAAAAAATGTTCATGTGACTCAGGTGATGCTGTAATATTGATGTTTGCTTTTTCTCGCCGGGGCGGCCGTCTCCTCCGTGAGTTTGTTGTGTTAATGTTTCAGTTTGTAAATGTTGATAAGTAACGCTCAGGTGTTTTTGACTGCTTTGATTGTTGACAAAAAAGAATGTAAAAGGCTTCAGGGTATGAAAAACGACGCTGGAACGAGGAAGAACGGTGATTTAAAGCGGGTCTTAACTAAATATATTTATTGAATCTGAGGCGGTTTTTTTCAAGCCTTCAGCAGGATGTAGAAATCACATGATCCCACTTCTGGGATCCCAGCGCCTGAAAGTGCCAGCATCCCCCTTTTTGCTGCTCCGACACTCACCTGGTTAATCAGTGTTCAGTTTGAGCTAACGCCTCAAATGTGATGTTGACTGGCTTTTTTCCACAACTTGTCATGATTTCCTGGCTGATTTCTGGATATTTTTTTGTTTGTTTGTTTTTGTTTTTGAAGAAGACTAAATTATTAGAAAGAAAGACATAAAGACTCACAAAACTTGTTTTTCAAATGGTTTGCTCTCAATAGAGTGTAGTTCATATGTCTGTATAAATACTTTGTCATTGTAATGAAATCATGTCCAGGATGTCTGTTGTTCAATAAATATTGACCTCATAGTGTTATTGTCCAATTGCATTATTTGGGATTCAAAAACATTTAAATTTTATTTAGAATTTGCTTTCAACAGCAGAACTTTGATCATCTTGAAGCTGCTTCTTTTTACCGTTCAGGTGGGGTGCGGTTCGAGGCGCCTCCGTCAGGGGGCGCTGTTTCGCGCTTTAAAGAGATCATTTTAAAATCATTTAAAACGTGCAATAAAAAAGCTCTTTTTTGCACAGCTATGTGATAGATAATACCAAAAATGTAGGGTTGAACCCCAATAAAGCTACATTTATTATTCGTGTTGTTTTCTACTTTTTTTAAATTACTTTTTAAAAACGTCTATTTATAATTTTATGTAAAAATTGGTATTTGATGCTTAATTTAGACTCGAGTGGCAAACATCAGAGGAGTCTCGGCAGTGAAGAGCTGCAGCAAGTGCCGAGCAGACAGATAGCCGCCGGGTGTTGATGCAGGGCCCAGAAGAGGGCCACAAGCGTGGCTCCGCCCCGCTCATGACTGACTGCTTTCCAGGAGCCTCTGGCCGTTTTTAGGTCCGGGTGGAGGGTCACCACGGGAACTCCTACACGTGGAAAACGCTTAAAAGATCGCGGTCGGAAGAAACGGACTTTAGGTCCTGAACCGATCCTGTAACTTCTGTCAACTGAAAACAAACTTTGGACGCCAGTTCGATTGATTCGAAAGCGGAGAGGAAGCGCGTTTCTGGTCCAGAGCAGAGAGAAATTCCAGTCGACACTCCTGACATAATCCAGATTCAGTCTGGATTTTGATGATCACGGCGAGTTTAGGTGAACTTTCCGCCGCTTTCAGACACTTCAGGGTAGTTGTGTAGCGTGTGGAGCCGATCTGCTCGGTTGTCTATTTCTGTCCCCCATGCGCGCATTGAGTGGAATATGAATGAGAAACAAGCGTCAGGGGACAGTCAGGGGACCGCGGATGAAGCCAAGGTGGGTTTGGACAAGCGTGCCCTGGCGGAGACGCAGCGCGACGACGACCCGAGGCTGGGCGGCCATGAGCAGCAGCCCCCGACGCGCCTGTACAGGCGACGCTGGGTGATCGTCCTCCTCTTCAGCTCCTACTCCCTGTGCAACTCCTACCAGTGGATCCAGTATGGCATCATCAACAACATCTTCATGAAGTTCTACGGCGTGGACACCTTCACCATAGACTGGATGTCCATGATCTACATGCTGACTTACATTCCCTTCATCTTCCCGGTCACCTGGCTGCTGGACAAGAAGGGGCTGCGCGTCATCGCGCTGGTGGCCACGGCGCTCAACTGCCTCGGGACCTGGATCAAGGTGGCCAGCGTGAGACAGGACCTGTTCCCCGTCACCTTTCTGGGACAGTTCTGCGCGTCTCTGGCGCAGGTGTTCATCCTCGGGATGCCGTCGAGGATCGCGTCTGTGTGGTTCGGTTCGGACGAAGTGTCCACCGCCTGCTCTGTCGGGGTCTTTGGAAACCAGGTAAGGGAATACAAAATCCTGGCAAGCTTTCTGGTTTTTCCTTACTGACTGTCGACTGCACAGCTGAGTAACCTCACCTGAACTTTGCCAACATCTGGCGCTTGTGCGTAATTACGCACATTGGTGCTGCAGCCGTAAGAGCCGGGAATATGATGTGGAAATATTAAGCCAAACTGCACCCAGAAAGGAAACTAAGACGATTTAATTTCAGGAAGACAAATAAACAGACGAGTGATGTTGAGGAAATAAGGCTAAATCACGTGAATGAGCCACGTGGTCACCAAACATGTCGATCATTGGCTGTATTGGAAATATTTGAGCGTGTGTGATTAAACCGATGACACAGCTTCTAGGAAAAGATGGTTGCTCTCAAGAACAGTTGAAAGTACATGCACAGGTCTTTGCATGTGCATGCATGCAAACATTGATTCACATCTTTTCTGCTGCTGCTGAGGCGGAAGGATGAGTAGGTCGATTTCTTTACATCTTGTAATGAAAAGTTTGGAGTTTGCCTCAAAGTCTTTAGAAGTGTGTTTGTCCTGTGCCATGTTTGTGGAAAGTGTTGAAAGAAGAACAGGAACTGCCCCCTCTCCTGGGGCTGTGTGTTCTGGTGGTTTTTAAGCTGCTCTCAGCTTTCTGCCCTGTGGCGTGTACTCCGCTTCAGCACCGGTGGTAACTCACAAGTTGGGCTACTGATTTCATACTTGTGCAGAAAGCGAACATACTTTGATGCAAATGCAGAAAAAGAAACCGAACTTAAACTTGGAGTGGCCCATTGAAAAGAATCCCACGGTTGCAAACAAAGGAGCAGGGTCTGGTTTGGTAGGAGTGGTTTCTGGAGAATGGGAAGATTCCCTTTTATTACCCTCACGTGTACGCCAGATTGTGCATTCTCTGCGAGTCTGTGGGTCTTTCCACTGTGCTGTCAGTGCAAGGGAGGCTGCACTTGAGCACCGCCACCCTGCACCTTCCAGGGCCCCTCTTCAGGCCTCACACAATGCGGCAGGACAATACCCTGAGAGGCAGCCGTGAAAATCCTGACCTCAGCGCCGGATTGTGGCGTCAGTCCCAGGACGCAGCCGGTGCTGCAGCTCCAGCTCCTCCGTCGGATGCTGGGGCCCCGCAGCTGCTCCACCGGCCTGGAACCAAACTTTATCCCATCCGCTGGCTCATGCTGTCGGTCTTCAGCGCCGTCTCTGCCAGCAACGCGTCGGTGTGGATCCAGTACGGCATCATCAGCACCGTGTTCGTGCGCTTTTACGACGCCGACTCTCTGGCCGTAGACCGGCTCGCCATGATCCACCTGCTCGCCTACGTCCCGCTGATTTTCCCTGTCCTGTGGCTGCTGAACCGCAGGGGCGTCCGGGACGTCGTCCTCGTCGGCGCAGCCTTTAACTGCATTGGCGCTTGGATAAAAGTCGGCAGCGCGGCTCCGGACATGTTCCCGGTCGCTGTCCTGGGTCAGTTGATGTCCTCGGTAGGCAGCGTGTTCGTCCTGGGGATCCCCTCCCACCTGGCCTCGGTCTGGTTCGGGGAGGAGGAAGTTTCTACCGCCTGTTCCATAGGAGTTGTGGGAAACCAGGTGTGTTGGACTCAAGGCTGCGTCGGATTCCGGAAGAGTGTCCCGACGCGATAATCCGCAGGAGATTGAATTGACCCGGCCCTTTCTTTTGAAAACGTTTCTGCCTTTGATCCAAAAGGCTTCATCAGTTCATCAGCATTTCTCCTTGTGGTTTTTTTTTTCGTTTTCTTCCAGCTCGGGATCGCCATCGGGTTCCTGGTCCCCCCCATGCTGGTGCCCAACGTGGACAACATAGACGAGCTCGCGCAACACATCCGCGTCATGTTCTACATCACAGCAGGCGTGGCCACCTTCCTCTTCGTCCTCGTGGTTTTTGGTAAGGAGCACCGGGGCGACCCCAGGCCGTTCAGATCGCTCTTCACCATCCTGGAAACGTTTCTGTCGCTTTTCCAGGGTTTTTCCCCATTGTTGGCAGTTCTGAAAGTGAAATTAACAAATATGCTCGGTTTAACTTTCTAAGTGAGGGAGGTAACAAAGGGGAAGTGTGTCAGAATGCTGAGTGGTCGTCTCTGTCAGCTGCTCGTTCATCCTTCCCCTTTTGCCCTCATGTGATCTGAGGTTAAATGAGCCACCTCAGGTGCTGCTGTAGGAAGCCGTGAATGAGGAAGCTCTTGTCTCGTGAGGGCCGGGCGAGGACGCTTTCTGCATTCAGGAAGACAAGCGGCTGCTTGTGGAAGTCTTCCGTAGTTGTGCTGGACTAAAAGATGCTAATTGAGCGCCCAGAAACGCTGGTTTCGCCTGATTTCTGACAGAAATCTATTCAGAGCGTGTTTCCATTCCAGGATTAGGGCCTGTCAAACTCAGAGGAGTAGGTGTGGGCCTCCGCAGGTCCCCTCCCTGAATACAGCGCCGCTTTATCAGTAGAGATATTATCATCTCACCAAACAGCCTCAGGCTGGCATAAACAAACTTTGAGTCCTGAAGCCCTATAAAAAGGCTGCTTTGCCACTGTGACTCAGGCTATATGCTAAGCTAGCTTGACCCATCTGCTTGATTAGCACAAGCTGATCTGTGGGGGGCCGTTCTCCATCAGACGAGGGACGTTCTGGCTCTCTGGGGCCATAATTTGCACTATGACACATGCTAACACATATAGGCCGACCTCACACATGCGTGCAGCCTACCATGTGTGAGGGTTGTCCTGCTGGCTCAGCCATCTGTAGCAGCCCAACAGGCCTGTGAGTCAGGCCAGACAGCGCCAGCAGTCGGGAAAAAATTGCACAGAGAGGTGCCAGAAAATGGGCCCCAGAGAATATCTACATAAAGACCGAGGCGGGAAAATCCCTGGTTGTTCGGAAAAGAAACATGACTGTAATTATTCATGTGCAACCTGCAAAAAGGCTCGAATGATGAAGCCAAGTGCAGCTGAGTCCACAGAGGAAGAGGAGAGAGCGGCTCCCCGACCAGGCCCGGGGGCCCAGGACAACACAGCTTGGTCGGTCCCACCACCCCGGAAGCACGTCCTCCCTGTCCTCCCTGTCCTCCCTGTCCTCCCTGTCCACCCAATCCACTCAGTCCACCCTGTCCACCCTGTCCAACCTGAGTGTGTGGGTGTCTGCAAATTCCTCTGTGTTTGGACGAGCGCAGCTGCACCCGGGCACAACCTGCTCCTCTGCATTCCCATCTAATCTGCAGGGAACCCATGACTTTATTCATATAAACAAATGCTTTCATTTCATCATTTCTGCCTTCAGAGGGTTTCTGTGCTGGAATCGTGGAATGTGTGTCATCTTTAACGCATGTGCTTCGTCTGCATCCTAGTCTTCCAGGAACGGCCCAAGCTGCCCCCCACCCAGGCCCAGGCTCTGGCTCGTAACCTGCCCCCGGAGGAGTACTCCTACACGGCCTCCATCCTGCGGCTGCTCCGGAACAGACCCTTCATCCTCCTCATCGTCACATACGGTGGGCAAACCGTTTAACTGTTATTCACTGAAAAGTTAGAGAAGTGGGAATGTTCATAATTACTTCAGCTGTTAATCAACAGAGTTGTGATTTTCATGGAAAACCTCGTTAGCGTGACGGGCTAACAGCTAGCTCACGAGTTATTCAGAAGCGCGTGAACAGGAGCAGTTTTTTGCAGGGTGAAAAATGTCTTTATGATCTGATAATGTTTAACGTGCTGACATAACTAGACATTCTCTGCCAAAAGATGCCCTTTCACCCCGCCGGCCCTCGCCACACACACTTGGCCCACTTAGATGTGGTGCTGTGGTCTGCCGACACACTGCTGCTGTCGGTCTCTGAGGGCCCGTCTCGGTCATGTGATCAGACCTTTACAGGCTCTTTGTCCTTTTAAAGGATTATCCTCAGCTCTGTGTTTAGGAAACCAGCCTGGTGGGGGTCACTCGTTCCAACTGGGACTTTAAAACATCTCGGAATCTGCCACCGGTGGGGGGGAGCTTCGCTTTGTGCGTTGACGGTATTTTTCCGGCCTGCAGGTCTGAACGTGGGCTGCTTCTACGCCGTCAGCACGCTGCTGAACCGCATGATCATCCACCATTACCCGGTCAGTTTACATTTGCCCCACATTTGGGATTAGGAAACTCATGAAGGCTGGGAACGCTGGGCCAGGGGCGGTGACCCCTGCGCTGACCTAAATCCGGGTCCTCAGGGTGAAGAGGTGAATGCTGGCAGGATCGGCCTGACCATCGTCATCGCCGGCATGGTGGGATCGCTCATCAGTGGCATCTGGCTGGATAAAACCAAAACCTACAAGTGAGTGTGGGCTCTCCGGACCAGCGTCTCCAGCACCAGCCGGAGAACCGGTTCGGTTGTGTTTGTTGTTGTTTTGGCTCTTGGCTCCCCGCAGGTCCTCGTTTCCCGCTCATGCTTTGGTTGCTAGCTCTCCGTGTCTGTTTGTCCAGGTGCTCGGAGCCACTCTCCGAGCACTCATTCTGGATTCATGGCCAACAAGTGCAAATGGGAACACTGGGATCCAGTTTACTGTTATTTACCAGAGGAGAATCTGGTAAACAGACCTAGTGGTTGTTTGTTTTCACCAGCTCACCAGAGACAACAAACAGGGAGGGGAGGAGCAAACCCTGGAAGGTTCCCTCGGGAGAATTCCTGCTTTAGGTGTGGGACAAACACCTTGAGGGTGTTTACAGATGAACGGCCCCCCTCCCAGCGCCCAGCCGTGACCCAGCCCGGTCGGTGGCGAGGAAATAAATGACGAGATAAATGTTGTGTCTCTGCAGGCAGACGACCTTGGTGGTCTACTTCATGTCTCTGGTGGGGATGATCGTCTACGCCGCCACCCTCAGCCTGGGCCACCTCTGGGTGGTCTTCATCACCGCTGGAGCTCTGGGGTAAACCCCCCCGCCCCCGAACCGTAAACTCATCATCCTTGTTCCACCTGTTGCCGCATCGCTGCTGAGTGAGCAGCAAATTTCAGAGGATCCTGCTTTCTCCACTAGGATGTGTGTGTGTGTGTGTGTGTGTGTGTGTGTTTTTCTCTTAAGCGGACACACACACTCAGAATTGCGCTCTTGCACACGCTTCAGGTTATTTACAGTCTTCTGTTTCCCGGGAAACCACGACCAAGTTGTGTTTTCAAACAGTTTCCATAAAAGATGAAAAAGGAGCAGTTTAAATGCTAATGAGAACCAAGTGCATCCTTCAGCTGTCTGAGTAACCACAGTCAGGATTCTGAGGCAAACCTTTGAATCCATCCCATCGCTACGGTTACAGCTCCGAGGCTGTTTGAGTCGTCCCTCCTGGGGAAATTCCTGCTCATCCCGTTAATCCCTCGGACCTTTCCGGCTCCTCCTTCCACACGCGTGGACTTTGCCAGCACGCGGCCTCGTCTCCGGCTCTGACCTTTGTCTTCTTTACTGTCCCATCAGCCGTTTCCTTATCACTGCCATGTGTGAATACAGTTTTGGAACCTGCCCGGAGCCCGTCAGAGCCTCCGCGTGCACATTTGGAGCTCAGTGGATGTGACGGGCGGCGCTGACTCTGTGGAAACGTCCCCACGCGGGAGCGCCACCTGCCCACCTCTGTTCTCCATGAATCATTTTCCATCGGACCGACAGTGGGCGTTCCGAATTCAACGCATGGCTCTCAAACCCCGTCTCACTACCTCTGCAGCGCGTTTCCATGGCGATGCAGAGACGTTATCCAGTTAGCCTCAGATGTTCCTCAGAAAGGGCCTAATAGCGGCGGGTGTTCTGATAAGGACGGCCGTGAACCTGCTCGTTCTGTAGTCCGGACCTGTGGGTTTATTCCGATTGGCTGAACTTGAATAGACCCTCATTGATCTGTTTGTCTCCCACAGCTCATCCCGACACGTGGACTTGACCTGTATTTCCGTGTTGTTTTTCAGTTTATGATGGTGTCCAGCTGCTTTTCCCATCGAGCTGTGATCTGATCCGTCTCTGTTGTCCAGGTTCTTCATGACGGGCTACCTGCCTCTCGGCTTCGAGTTTGCGGTGGAGCTGACCTACCCGGAGTCGGAGGGGACCTCCTCGGGCCTCCTCAACTGTTCGGCGCAGGTGAGGCGGAGGCTCAGCGTGGGTCCGAGCCCCCAGCTCTGCCTCTGAGCGTCTCCACCTTCGCAGGTCTTTGGGATTTTCTTCACCATCTGCCAGGGGAAGATCATGGACAACTTCGGCACACTGGCAGGCAACATCTTCCTCTGCGTCTTCCTCCTGGTGGGCACCATAATGACAGGTGAGCCCCTAGACCGCATGACCCTTGAGCAAACACACACACACACACACACAGCAGCAGTCACAAAACACATCCAGGATGGTTCATCTTGTGCCGGTGGCTCCGAAGCCGAGTCATTAGTCCGGTTGGAAGCACCGTGCGTTCCAGCCACAGCAATTTCTAACTTTTTAAGAGGCTTTAGCCACTGAAGCGGATGCTGCAAAAACAGCGAGTTTACTTAATGAGACACTGGTCCTCCCAGAGGTCACGTGACTCACCCTGGCTGTCGGGGCTGAGTCAGTGCTCGGACACATGCGCGTCTGGACCGACGGGTCTAAATGTCACAGTCTTTTTAAGGGGAGAAGAAGCCGCTTTGTGTGAAAACCGCAAGTGCAAGCTCACAGGTTGGGCGACAGTGCCGTCAGCGCGCAGATGCTCTTTGTAACAAAGGTCGCCACCGGTCGTGAATTATTCTCCTAAAGTTGCAATTGAGTTTAATGATTATGGTTTTATCAGCCTGTGTCCGCTCGCCGCTGCAGAACTGGTTGGCTTTTCCTACAGGCTTTATTGATTCAGAGCCAGAATATGTTTTAATTGGCATAATGTCTATTTTGATAAACAGTAAAACCTGCGTATTTAATAAGCTTTTTATTATTTTATTACAAAATGTGATGTCTTAGGGCGCCACCTACCGGACAGTCGCTGTAGCGATGTGTTGTTAACCCTGTGGACGTTGGAATGAGGCCAGTAGCCTCACCAAAATAGGAAAACCCTAAAACCTGCAGGGACGAGCAAACCCTGACCTCACCAGAACATCAGCCCGTTTTTCATTCCAAGTCCAACTAAAGCCGGATTTTCAGCCAGCAAGTTGTTTTTCTTGTGTCCAGTACAGCAACACACCCGCCAGTGTTGATGGACGACCTAAACTTTCACTCCCGTCTGTGTAGTGGAGGACTTCAGCCTTGCATTTCAGCCTTTAGGCCACACATTCTCCTGGAATGGTGTCACAAGCGTTCCCGGGGCCAGGCGGTTCGCTGTGCCCCCATTGGTCAACTGTTTCAGCGCAGTTGCAGGTTTTGCCTGAGTCCTGCTCAGAAGTGAACGGCTGCTCTGGAGTTCCGCTGTCTTCTCTCCTCTGTGGTTTCAACCCTGTTCTCTCTTCTGATCTGCAGGATTCATAAAGTCCGAGCTACGGAGGCAAAACGCCAACCTGTTGTCCAAAGCAGCTGTAAGTGTTTAAACGTTTCTCCTTGAGTCGCTCGTGTGTTCAGGACATGTCGCAGCAGGGAAAAACATACTTCTGGGAGCGCTAATCTGGGCTGAATTCCATTTGACCCCTGTGTGTTATAGGTGACCTGCTAATGCTAGCCACGTGCTTGTCCTACTGCGATGAAAAGCATGTGCATGTGCAGCTTTCACCATTCCAAAAATGACCTCCAATGTCCCCTCCCTCTTATATTCACCTAACATGCATGTCTAGCTAAATTTCCGCTCCAGAACCTCACGCTCTCTCATATGCTAACAAACCGACAACCCTGGCTGTCAGTCTGCCGTCAGTCTGTCCCTTTGTTGCTAGATTCTTCCACCTTTTGCTCACTCTTGTGCCGGACGGAACCGTCTCCCTGTAATCAGACCTTGACCGCTGCACACTGACCCGCCAATGATCAGTAGCTGTTGTTTTAGGTGGAGGGGCAGATGCCGGAACAGCAATACGGAGCCACGGCATTAATCTCCCAGCAGCAGACTCCTCCTCCTTCTCAAGCCTGATCAAAACACATTTCTGATTTCAAAAAAAAAAAAGCTGAAAGCATGAAATCTTAGCGGGACTCCCAGGTCCTGAAAGGTAGGAGTGCAGAGCAGTCGCGCTGGTTAATCACCACAAGCTGCCACTGTCCTTTCTTTCACACTGAGTCACACGGGAGTGTCATTTTCTCCAAGTTCATCTGCTCCTTGTCTGAATGGACAAGTATTTTTCTTTCTTTATTATGCTAAGAGGAGTTTCCCAAACACATACTGCTTCACACACACACATGCATTTTACTGAAAAGGACCTCAAGTGTGACAATCGGCAATTGAGTGTTTGGCCTGTTCTGACAGGCCCTTTCCTGCAGCGCAGCTGCAACCTAAGGTAACTTCTGCCGACAACTTTATTCCTCCCAGTATGTAGAAAAACTCTATTTCTACCTCCAACATCACAGTTTTGCTGTTAAAACTGACTGGAAACATCAGCTGCAGTTCAGTTTAAGCAGTGTTACACATTTTAACTTGTAAAGCACAGGTGAGGTTGTTGATGCGTGTGTGTTTTTAAGTGTGTGGGCTGATTTTCTGAAGAAGTAGCAGAAATATGTCTGGTTTAGTACCTTTAAATGGAATAAAAAGGGCAAAATGAAAGCCACCGAAGACCGGAATGTCTTGATCGCCCTCTGGCGGCCGGTCGCTGCAAGACACTCAGGTTCTGCGTACTGTAAGAAAAAATAGTCATTAAAATAAAAACTAGAGAGAGAGAAACTGCATCTAATGCATCAGAGGCTTTAATTTATGACATTTTAGGAGTCTATCATTGAAACTCACAACAGAGTATTAATAGAGCACTTAAAAGGTCAATAAATCATCTCAACTTTTTTTTTGCTGCGTTGTAGCGCATTCAGAGCTTTTTGTCACCTTTAATGATTACAGAATTGAACATCCCTTCTTGTTCTTGGTTGATTCTGTAGTTTCTCTTCCTAGTTGCCAAATTAGCTGCACTCTTCTCCTCTATTTCACAACTTAGTTGGGGGGGAAATGGCAAAAAGTACTCATTTTACACAAGTAAATGTAGGAATTCAACCAGAATTACAGCATGTTAACATCTTGATTTTGGACTAATGATGTCCTGAAGCACTTTTTTTCTGTAATAACATCAACACTGTTGTTATTTGTTGTTCTACATTTGATTACAGTTGTTCTGTTTTGTGAAAGAGAAGCTGGTTTATTCTGCATACATTTGTGCTCCAAGGGTTTTGTGCATTTGTGCATGCAGCCAGGGTCTGGAATATTAAAAATAATGATTAAAAAACCCGAGGCCCTTAAAAAGTGGAGGGAGAAATCTCACTCAGATAGAAAAAGACATTAATAAAGACGTGATGAAAAAGACAAACGGCAGCACTAAACCTGTTGACGTGCCTGTTTTGGTTGTTAGGGACCTACTGACTGCCTCAATGGGAGCCTGGCTGTGCCTTCTGTCATCAGAGAAGCCAAGTTTTAGACACACACACACGCACACACTCTAATATAAAACCCCTCTAATCCACAATCAGAGTTTTAGACCATTTCTGTTGTAGTAATTTTGTGTTTGAAAATTGATAAACAGTCAGGTTTTTGCTGTACAAATTCAAATTTAAGGTTTTGTGATGTGTTAAGTATTTTTACATGTTAAATATCAAAGAATGTCCTCAGATTCAAAGGACAGACCTGTGAAAAATGTGTGTCAGAACAATTTTTCGGTGCAAAGTTGATTTTAGAGGAGAGTAAAACGCAGATTCTTCCCTCGATCGTTAACTTTGTAAATACTGCCTCCATTTGAACGACTTTGGGTGAAGATATTTGATGCTACATTAACTTCTGAGAGTTCCTGCCAGCCCAGAGTGGGCGGAAAAACCTTGTGATATTTAAAATAACACTACTTACCCTAAACCAAGACGTTTTTAAAGGTCTGTTCCTGTTCTGTTTTGTGTAATATGATGGTTTTAAAAGCTGTTAATTTAAAGTATTTTACTGAAAAGCTCATTGCTAAACCATCCAATCCAATAAATCCTAAATACCAACACCAAGTGACGGGTCAGCAGAATTTCTCGCTCGCCAAAAGCTTTAATTTCGTACTTTCACCAAAAGCAAAAAGACATAAATGCTCATGTCGAGGTTTTGTCCCAAAAGATTGGTTTTACTGTCAACCAAAACAAATGCATTTAAGTTTTCAGATACAGAACTCTGAACTCTTCTAAATGTTTGCATTTTTAAAGTTTACAGTTATTTCTAAACTTTTTGGATTTACCTTTACTGGTCCCGTTTGGAAGTAAAGTAATATTGAATAATTGCTCCTGACTAAACACACACACACACACACAAAAATCCCACTAAGTTCGCGAAAGAAGAACTAAACTTTAAATTAGTTTTTCTACCGTAAGGTGACCAGCACTGGTATGTACCGCATACAGCCACAGGGTGGCAGCATTGGCACATAAAAGTGCAACAATCACGGACCAAACTGAGTTAAAGAGTATTTTTACGTCCGTTTCGATTATTTTTGACCTTAGTGGGCAGAATATTGGCCCTAAAATGTCAGTGTGGGAAAAGGTCCGTATGAAACAGAGATAAAGTCACTTCAGCTGCTCTGTTATGAGCTCATCCTGACTTCAGGCCAAAGCTCGGAGAACAGCTCCTCTTTTACTGCCTCTCATGATCTCATTGTTCTCCAGTTAGTTAATGACTTATCCCTGGCAGAGGCTGCATGTTAAAGTTCCTGTCATGAGTTTTTCTTGGGACTTCATGGCTACACAGATGATGACACGCATGTCTGCCATTAGTCTCATAAAACACAAGCTGTTCGCTGTAACAACTCGTGCATTATAGCTCAGCATGAAGGGACCAGGGATGGACAGAAGCTGGCGTGTCTTCAACTCAGCGTCCTGCTTCCGACTTGGAACGACTCAAACACAGAAAAATATCAGCAAAAACAAAAAAACCCACAGCTGCGATTAGCCAAAGGAGCGCGAGCAGCCTGACTGCCGCTCTGGTAGGTGGTGCTCATCCGGCCCCGAGAGCACGCTAGCTGCAGCCTCCTCCATGGTCGCTGGTCCGGAGGCGAGGCCTTCTGTGTCTGCTGGGCCTTCCCATCCACCATCCACACGTCATCCTTGCAGCTAAATGCAGGGAAAAGCACCGACTGTTGAAGGTCAGGATGGGTTCAGAGATGGGAGAGAGAAACGTGCGGGTGGGGGGAGGAAACCGGAGGGTTTGGTGGAGGTGGAGTCTGTTCTGGGGGGGCTGATGACCCTCAGCCCCGCCTGTCCTGCAGAAGCCAGTGATTTACGCTGGACCGCTGGGAAGGGAGGATCTGTTATGAAGTGGGATCTCTTCAACGCTGGCTGGGGGCGGGAGGAACTGTGCTTGGTACCGCTCTTCTTCCTCACACCCTCGCTTTGCTTTGTGTGTGTGTGTGTGAGGCTCCTTTCAGTTGGTACCAAACAAACAGGCAGAATTTACGGTGGGTTCAGGGTCCTGAGACTCAGATGCTTAAATGGTTCCTTGGCAGGTCCGTCCGGGACTTTCACGGCTGAAAGACTTTCTGTCGTCTGCTGCGAGTCTGCCGGTCGGTTCAGAACAAAGCGTCCGTTTGTAGCCATCCTAGACGGTGGTTACGGCAGAGCGGCTCCAGGCTGCAGGGGTCGGCGCTGCCCCCCAACAGACCAGCCGCCTCCCTGTTTGGTTCAGGCCGGCAGGTTCAGGAGGGTGTAACCGGACTGAGGCGGTCCGATCTTCCACAGGGAAAGGTCCTGATCCGCTCAGGACTCTGGTCTTCAAGAAAGGAGATGTTAAGATCAAAGAAAGCTCATTTTGGCTGTTTTCTGTCCACACCGCTGTCTCAGACCCTTTATAGGTCCCGTGGGCCGACCTCAGTAACAGTAAACAGGGTTTTTAAGACTTTCAGAACCTTTTCCGCGTGGCCGGCTTATGTGGTTCACCACGATTACGGCACCAGAACCCATCCCGGCCCATCCTCCGCTCCTCTGGCGCTGAGCGGGCGTCGCGGGTGCTGATTGTTTGGGTCAGACTAATGTCTTCCAGTGTTCCCTGGGGCCAGCGTTGCTTATTTTATTGTTCATGGGACAAATGGAAAACTCTCCTAATTTTCCCTCCGCTGCAGAGCTTCTGTTCTGGCCTTCGGGGCTTTCGGCACAGCTGCGGCTGGATCTGCCTCCATGGGTTCTGTTTAGGAGGACGTGGAGGTGAAGATGCCACCAAATCCTCACAGACTCTCCATGAAAGGCTAGGATTCCCGATCCCAGCGTTTCCAGGGCTCTCTCCACCCCTCCAGCTTCAAAGTGGGGCCGGGCCGATCGGAGCGTTCCTGAGCTCTGGCTCCGGCACGCAGGACCCGGATCAACCTGCACGCTTGTTAAACAAACAGGCATTGGTGCGTGGCTGCATGAATGACTGTTTCACCGCCACGGTTCCGTCAGCGGGCTGGGCTCACACCCTGCTGCGCTCCATATAACGCAATTAGTGCCGCAGAAACACGAAATCACATACGGGACGGCAGGGAAGTGTAGCTTAGGTCCAGTCGGGCAGGACCTCGTAAAACTCCCTCACCTCCTGCCTTGTCCCCCACAATATTTGCTTTAGCTGCTTGCTGCTCGGGCTAATTGAGCATCGTGCACGCTGGGTCCCCCTAAATAAAATGACCTCATGTCCAAACTGGCGCGACACCAGTAAGGCTGAGGCTGGAGGAGCGCAGCGGGGTGTGAGGTGAAGCCCCGGCAGAGGTGAGGAGAGTGTGTGTGTGTGTGTGTGAGAGGGGGCTTGTTTGTACACAGGGAACCCCGGGCAACTTTTAAAAAAATAGCTTTGTTATTTAGGCCTTTGCCAAGCAGAGATCAGGATGGAAAATACACAGGATCTCCGGCGCCAAGTCCCTCGCTCTCGGAAAATCCAGCCCAGACGCGTCCAGGCGAAGGCCTGGATTTAATCACCCTCTGCAGCGTCGCTCCTCAGTCTGAAGACCAAAACTACAATCGGTCCACATCAGTGTGACTCTACATTCCCCATTATGTCAGCTGCTCCCAGCATAAATCCTGACACGAACCGTAGGAATGACTGATGTCGGCAATAAAACAACGCAACCGTACGAATGAAACTTTATGCACGTGCAAAATACTGTTCAGTCTTTTATGGTCGCTTTACCACATAGAAAAACCAGGCTCGTGAAAAATGACATAATCTGTGTGAGGGAAGCTCGGAGCTCAGCTGAATCCTGCCAGATAGCAGCAGAGTTTCCATTGATAAATCGGAATGCAGCCAACCAGAAGAGTTTCTAGTACTGAAAATGGCCACTTCGGTCCCATTAGCCAGGGGACAAATTCAACAGAGGCCGATGCAGCTGGGAAAAATAAGAGTGCGGTGAAGAGAGAAGCACAGCTGTGACTGTGTGACAGCAATAATAGCCCGCTCAAAGCCCTGGATTGTCTTCACCGCTTTAATTGGGAATGTGGAGATCACAAACAAGCCGGAATCACAGAAACCATGTGGCTGGGTGGAGGAAATCCCCAAACAGCTGTTTCTGTCATTTCCCTGCATCTTCCCTCACACCCTGGCTGCAGGCAGAGATCTATCTGCTTCAAATCATCCACCTTATAAAAAAAGTAATTCTCCTGCCCAGAAACGACAGGGTTGCCGGCCCCCCTGACGACGCGATGATCTCAGCGCTGGTGAAGACCAGCGAGGGCCCGACTCTGCCCATCGCCATTCTAGGTGTGATTGCACAAGAGGCCAACGCTGAAGACAACTGAACACCAAAGCGTCTCCTTCCCTTCGCCCGTTTGCAAAGAACAAAAAAAAGGAGAGAAAAACTAGTGGGAAGATCAATTAGGTCAAAAGACAGAAAATAATCAGCACCCCCAGTTTCGGATCTGCTGGCACCAGACGTGTTCTACCTGAAAAAACCATTTATGTCCACTGATAATTAGATCAAACAGCTTTGTTCAAAGATAAAATCAAATACAATAAAAGTGCGTGCCAAAGCAGCACCCAGCAGCCTGCGTTCAAAGAGAAGCTCTGCAGCGGAGATGAATCACCTGCAGTAAAACAACGGAGAAGAGAAGCCACAGCTTTGATCCGCAGCAAGGTCCTGGAGCTCGCACGGGAAAGCTGAATTCCTCAGCTGACAGAAACCAATGATGAACCTGGGAGGGAGAGCGGCGCGTTCACCACACACCCGGTTTGTGATCCACCCAACGAGCACATCTGCTGTTGGACGCGTGCGTCCAGCGAAGCGTCCGGCCTCGACTCAGCCGACAACTGCGGTAAGTTCAGTTAATCACACACTCGAGCTGGTTGTCTCCTCTGATGAAGTGAATTTTCCATTTTTAGGGCTTCATTTTCAGACTTGAGGCAGCATCTGCAAGCCAAGCCCAGCCGAAGACAGGGAAGCTAACGCCAGCAGGTCCTCAGGCAGGTTAGTACTAATCTATGGCTGATATCTGCTCAGATGCTATGTCATGGACCCTGAAAAACACTCCTGCAACTGCACAAACCCAGGATCCTCTCAGCTCCTGCAAAGGAGAGCGTTGGCATGACTACCACTTGAGTAAACAGACAAAAAGCCAAATAGAATCTGTAAATGAATAACCTCTGCTGCACAGCCATGAAGATGTGGCACATGACTCTGAGCTCCGGTCATGAGGTCACCCGCTGGCTTCGGTTGCGATAGCGTCATTTTTTTCACCGTTTGCGTCTCTGCCCCCATGTGGACGCACCTGTTGCGCCGTAAAATGTTTGCACGCGGACGTTGAGTTGAAGACAATAAAAGAGATATATTAATTATTTCAGCTCCGGTTCCACAGCCCCGCGGCAGCGTATCGGTTCACAGCGGCGATGGGACGCTTTACTGCAGGTCGTAATTTAAACTCCGACAATTACGAGGTGTCATCTTCCTCTCTGATTTATCCTCCGTCAGAAACCTGCAGTTGGGGAGAAAAAAGAAATACCTGCTATGAATCACAATCTGGCCAGAACCTCTGGCTGAAGCGAGTCCAGCCAGTTTCTGGCCGGGTCCGTTGGGTCCGTCTTATTATTGGACCGAGCAGGTGGGTGAGTCATCGCACAGACCTTCGATTCGCTTCATCATCGCGTCCTTCGGTTTATTTATTTACCTTTTTTCGCACGTGCGGATGACTGCTTGGACCTGGAAGGCAAGAAAAATGCCGTGACTGGAGCCGCGAACCGCCGGCCAGGACGGCCCAACTGTTAATGTCATCACCAGGAGCCAAAGAGGACGTGACATCAGCCGCCGCTGCGCCAGCGCGCTGAATGATGGTGGCGCTCAGACTCAGAGCTGAAGCAATGACAGGAGCTTCTCGCTGGAGTCAACTACTGTAACCCACCTCTACGAGCGGGAGTTTATTTGGAAAATGTCTTGAGAGCGACATCATCACGGAGGCTGAGGTCATCCCCATTCCACGGTGGATTTACACGCTCGTGTGTGTCCGCGTGCTTGTGGTGGGAATACGTGTAGAGGCTTCGGCTGGAATCCTCGTTTGTCCCGGGTTACCTTTGACCTCAGCAGACGGGAATTTACCAGAGCTGTTGTTTGAATCCAGCACAGCGACACCAAATATATGAGGCGATGCGTGTCCTCAGAGACTCGTTCAGCCTGACGACGCATCGCTCTGGTGGTCGCTGACCTCCAGTGTCGATGCAAGCACAGCTAATGACAAACACAAAAGAAATGGCAGATTCATTCAGTTTTAATCATCTGTCGTGGGAACTTGGTTTAACAAAACCAAATGCTTGCACTTTTACACAAACTCATGCTCGTACTTCTATCTTTCTGAGGACTCTCGTGGAGATCTGACATTCCTGAGCCCTAACCTAAACCCACTTCTGATCTAAGCCTCAAACCCAGGTCTCAACCCTCAAAAAATGTGCTCACTTTCCAAAAATATCCAAATATGTATTGGTCCTTGTAGTTCTATCTCTGCGAGGACCTTCGCAGGACCCCAACCGTCCCAGCTAACCCTTGATGAAAATGGCTCAACTTGTTTACACATTCTAGAAACTGGAGGCATTTTCAAGCAGCATGTCTAAGGAAAAAGCAAAAAATCAACGCAGTGTGCAGAGAACAGATTATAAAAACAGCTTTTATGAAGCCACTAATGATCAAGTCATAATTTACCATTAAAATGTTCGGATTTACCATTAAAAGAAATATGTTCCAGTGATTAACCTCTGAAACGGTGCAGCTTAGGTGTGACGCTAGTTAGGATAATGTCATAAAAAGTGGCGCAGCAGAAGGTAAAGCTCATTATTTGTGTGTGTGAGCGCTCTGTTACAGCCTGTAACAGGAACAAGCCTAAATGTATACGCTCCATTCAGAAACAAGTGTTAAATCCTTCCTGTGACTTTATTTCCTATATTCTTGGCCGCGCTCCCCTGAGATGACGTGCGATGCTTTTCTTGTTTAAAACTAATATTGTCGTGTGGGATTTGCAAGGAAATTAGGGTTTCTGCCCGAAGCCTGCGGGGCCCTTGGGCGAAGTGTTCCCAGCGAAAAGTGATCTGACGGAGGCTTCGCTCATCTGCGCGCCCTTTGGAAGCTGAGCCGCCATCGCGTCGTTGCTGTTTCTGATGAAATGTAGATGCTGGGAAAACAAATGCAGCTCGGTTTTACTGCCTCTTCATTTGCTTATAGAGCCTCGTGTCGTGTATATACTGGCCGCCGCGCGCTAGCTTCTGTTTTCGCAACAGCGCTAAAAACAGCAGGCTGCTGTCGTCTCCCCACAGCAGACCCCAGCATGCTCTCCTGTTCCCTTCTTCACTCTCCATGTGATTCCCATTAGCCTGATATGAAAACTGGCATCTTTATTTTCAGGGTTAAGAGCTTTTCACACTGTGCGGAATATCCGAGCTCCCATCTGCGGTCCCAAACGGGCCCTCGGATCAGGGCCTCACCGGCAGGTCACCCAGAGACGTATTTGTTTTGGACGCGCAGCAGAGCACGCTCTCTCAACGTTCAAATAAAGCCCGGAGCCCAGATCCATTTTGGGTTTAGAATAGCAGCTGTAAATTGAAAGTTTGAAGGTCATTACCAGCTGAAAGACAGCAGATAGTTTTATAAAGAATTATTGATTTAAGTTTTAAGTTCCAGCTTTCCTGATACAGCTGAAGAATGGGCGTTATGTTTTACCCCAGTTTTGATTACTACTTAAGTGTGAAGAAATGGTTAAAAGTTGCAAAAACAAGGTTCAGTTTTCAGAGTTTTGGCTGTTTGAGCTAAAACCAGCAGCCAGAAAAGGAGAAAAAACAAAAAAACCTCTTAAAAAATTGCAGAAATGCAAATCAGGCACATTTCCATGGAAGGATTGCTGTGGCCAAGCTACAGTTAAGCTTAACTGGAGATAAAACGAGACAAAAAGAATCTAATGCTGGAAATGAAGAATGTCAACAAATGTTTTTGGTTTTTTTTCCCCCTACTGGCCAGCTAGCGCTTGTCAGTTAGCACTGGGCCATTAGCGCTCACACTGTGATTTCCAAAGAAAGCCAGCAGCCATCGTGTGAGTTCAGTGTTCACAACATCAGCTCTTTAATCAACCGATCCAAACCACCTCAAGCAAACAAAAAACAAACAAAAAGCTGCTTTTTTTTTTTTAGTTTTGGCTCCGATTTTGGCATTTCCATCGATCCTGACATCCTTTGAAAAAGAACATCAAAGCAAGAAAATGAAAACCAAGATCATGCTGCTTTAATTTACTGAAAAAATTGAACTGAGCTAAAAGAAATTCTTAAGAAGAGAGAAAAACTTTTCCTGTAATGAAAAAATAACTGAAAAAACACATTTGGCCCTACACAATAGATGTACATAGATCCACTTTGGGATCAAAAGCAACAGTAAAACCTGGTGTGTGTGTGTGTGTGTGTGTGTGTGTGTGTGTGTGTGTGTGTGTGTGTGTGTGTGTGTGCACACAGGTGGAAGACCTTTGTCAGTGTGACTAAAACGCAGGAGCCTGCTGCTGTGGATTCAAGCCTGTGGAGCCGCTGACATGAGCAGCAGCCTCAGGTTTCCACTCAGCATCATCCTGATATCTGCTGATTCTTTCCCAGCAGGACTGA
The DNA here is from genome assembly GCA_000180735.1 of Tetraodon nigroviridis. Taxonomy (NCBI): domain Eukaryota; kingdom Metazoa; phylum Chordata; class Actinopteri; order Tetraodontiformes; family Tetraodontidae; genus Tetraodon; species Tetraodon nigroviridis. The sequence continues at coordinate 903,331 of CAAE01015003.1, forward strand.
GACGTCTGTGGAGAATTCTCACTCGTTCCCTGTACAAGTGGGCAGTCTGCAAGTAATTACACCCTCATTTTTGACCTTTGAAGTGACTTGTTTTACTATTGAACAAATCCATTTGAATCCTAGGTTTTAAACATTATTACAGGCTGAAAATGTGTGAACTTTATAGCTGCAGCATGTAGATGATAGACCACGAAATACCTGTATGTAGACCCTTAAAACCCAATCATCAAACATCATAAAGCCCTAGTTCATCAAGCTAAGGCCAGTTATAATCTGATTTCCAGCTGTCAATCATGACCGTGGGAACGCAGTAAAAACCATCAACGCTTGTGTCACAACTGTCACCAAGCAGCTGAGGTGTAAAGAGCATCTTTAAGGACCAGATTGAGAAAAAAATCTGTCAAAACAAAATCAAATCTTCTCTCCAATCTTTTGCCTGACACATTTTGCTTTGATTTCTTTGTTTGCTTGGGATGTTTCAAATCTGTATAAATCAAAAAGACTCCATTTTTCTGAAAGGCCTTTTTGTTCACTTCACACACGAAACCTGCACGAGTGTCATCAACACTTGCTAAAACCCCCCACTGTCACACTCGTTAGCGATGTAGCACACTTTGGCACACACGCCCACGTGCGAGCCAGTCAAGCGTCTCTGTGGTTTGGTCTACGCCGGGGCGCGAAGGCTTCGTTTCCAATCCCCAGATGAATTCTCTTTACAAATGTTGCGGCGCTTTAATATCTGCTCACCAACAAGGACCACATGGTTGCCGCCAGACGCCTTGCAAATGAAGCTGACCGATCGGCGTTGCGGTGGTATATCCGCACCAGATGGGGCCAGCCGGGGCCGCCGTGGGCCCTCGCAGCTGTAAGCTCCGGCTCTGCGTAATTTCACAAGTCAGGCGTTCATAAAGGGGGATGATGGATGGGTTTTTGACCGCTGATGCTTCATATGACACGAGCGTTAAAAATAACCACAGACTTAAGACTCTGACGGTTGCTATGGTGAACAACAAAGAGGAGCATCACCGCTGTGAGCTAATTCCATCACCGAGAGCACGAAACTATAAATGAGGGGAAAAAGCCCGTGTGAGCAGGAAGGTGATGCTAAAAGGTGACTCTGTATGTGTGTGTGTGTGTGTGGTCTCCCCATATCAGATGCCCTATAGGGAGACTCACACACACACACACATCATGTTGATATTCAAAAGCCTTGGATGTTTGTTTAAAGTGAGTGATGGATACTTGCCACTGGAAGAATTTTCCTAATTTGGCACCGAGTGTGAGAGCGGGGAGAGTCCAGTTTGCCATGTCTGCCTGCTGTCGGTGTGTGTTATGCTACGGGAAATACTCTGGCCCTGGTCCTCCCGCTCCTTCCGAGTTCACTGAACTGCAGCACCAGACCACACATCTTGCCACTTTTATGATTTTCAGCTGAGGATTCCTACCCGCGCTGCCAAATTGCCTATTATTGAAATTCTCAATAAACAAGCTCAGAAAGGCATCGCCTTTGTTTGGTTTGGAGCTGCAGTTGAAACTGTTTAAGGTTTAACTTCGCAAAACCTGAAAGCGTGGACTTTTTAAGATTCTTTGGTGTGGAGAGGGATGTAAAGGTGAAAATAGGAGCTGTTAGTGGGAGGGGGTGGACGTGCGGTGGCATTGGCTGGCGGTGCTTCGAGCCGGTGGGCGGCGCTGAGACAAAGAGCCTTTCTGGGCTGCTGCAGACGTGTTGACTGTCGCTCCGTTTGAAGGAACATTAAAGTGGCCACGCCGTCTTTGATCTCAGCCTCTTCGACACCTAAAACACACCATCAAAGCTGGACGGGCTCGGCTAGGGCAGAATTCCGCCGGTGCTGTTTTCTTTGCCAGCGTGGCGCTCCCTCACATGCAGGGGGGATCTTTGCACCTTGTTTTGATTGCCGCCACTTACACCGCCAGCATCTCCTCTCATGCACAAAATGGTGCTTGAAAATGGTTTTGATCGTTTCATCCTCGTCTTCTCAGCCGCCCTCATTCTTGTGTCAGAACAAAGTGTGGGCGCTAATCCTTTAATGAATGTCTCCCTCTGAGGCTCCGCATGGCAGCACATTCCATCCCTGGGCCAAAGAGCAGCTGGAGGACCGCGGCGCTCGTTTCATGCCACATCGTTCACACTTCTCAACCTCTCCATTCATCTTCCAACCTGTGTGTGATGACAGCTCCATGCGGGACACAAACACACAATCAGAGCGTCCCTGGATCCCGGGCGGGCGTCTCTGTCTTCGCGAATGTTTGCTAGGTAAGAACCTGAGGAGTATAACAGAGACAGAGGCATGTCTCACCCACAGCTTCCCCCATGTCAGTTCAAACAAACTTTATTTATACAGCAACTGTAACAATCACGATGACAAGATGATCTAGCATAGTTCATATCACTATTTAGGAAGTGATGTAAACGCTATATAAACCAGCATGTGACAAACCAGTAGAGTCACTTGAAGCAGGCCGGGCCCAGTTGCTCCCAGTTAGACCAGAGAGCTGATGGTCAGCTTTGTTTGCCTCTTTAAAACCAAACAAGGTTGGTGTTACTGCACTACAAACTCCACTTTTAAGTTCTTTCCCTTTCATTGACAAAAAGGTTTGAACCAATTTTTTCCACATCCTTTGCAGGGCAAACTGAAAATGTGTTATCTTCCATATCATCTCATTTGCAAAAATAATTTGTTTTTGTTACCAGATGTCCTCTTGTTAACCCATCTGCATAAACGCATCAGTGATGTTTCTGGCCGTGCCGATGAACTTGCAATTAATTACATCATCTGTGTGGACTAAAACAGCCAGATAATTGTCCCCTCATTGCAAGATTTCAGTGCAATAACGGTTCCCAAGATATTGCTAATGATGCCAAACAACACAATCGCAGGCTCTCGCAGTCCGGAGGGGCACGCTTTTTGTGTTTGTTCAGTTTTAGTCCGTCGGATAAGACGGTGGGAAACTCTTGTTCCAAGCAGGAGTTTAGAAATACAGCTGATCGGGTTGCAGTCGTGTCTTTTACTCAAAGTTTCAAGTACTAGAATGTATTTTTAGACCATTTACCAAGCAGTGAAGGTGTAGTTTTGCGTGTTACTCATGGCTCAGTCTTTTGTGTTTTTTGCAGGTTTCTCACCACCCCCATGTGTGTCACCTGTTTCCGGCTTGATCTGTGTTTCCTGTGTGTCCGTGTCTCCTGCTGATTTAGGTGAGTGTGCTCTTATTCTGGTTTCCTTTGTTTTTGAGAAAGTGTTATTCTTTGTTTGGTCGGGTTCATGCAAGCTCTGCCATGAGCCAATTAACCTTTAGCCTGCTAGCTCCCAGTCATTTCTGGTCCTCGAGTCGTTCAAAACACCAAAGCTGTGTTACCCTTTCAAGGGCTTTAATAGGGAACGGGACAAAAGTTAACTGTGACGATGGCTCCACAAAGCTACATAAACAATTGTACTTCCACAATTTCAATAAAGTTTGGGATCAGTCATGAGCGAACAGTTACTCAGTCTCGCAGTGTGATTGAGTTGTAATGAATAATCAGCAGATATTTGTCAAAAACTCCCAGGCGTGTGTGAAGATTTAGGATATTATAATGTGTAACTTATACAAAAAAGGCATCACAGCAGAGCCCAGAAACCAAAATTAAACAACATTAACTTCTTGACCTCTAAGAGCTGCAGTATGCAGGCCTCCTCCCTGAGCATTCCTGTTCTTCGGTATCTCCTCCATGACAGCTCGCACCTGTGAAACATCCAGCGATCCTCCGCTAAATAGACCCAGGGGTACTTGTCAAGCTACCAGCATTGCATTCTCACCACCGACCGATACAGCGAACACAGCAGCTGCATTCAGTGACGCGCTACAGTTTGGTCAATCTACGTTTCCATGTTTATATCATATCACACGTTCAATTATTTCACGATTCCACAACATGTCCACGCGACCTGCCGGAAATGTGTCCATTAGCCCTTAAATAATGTAAATATTGGCCACATGAGCTGGAGGTTTTTTAGCTCCTGATGTGTATTTGGTGTAAAACGATGATGGTGAGAACAGAAGTGCCTGTTATCAATCTGTCATCTGCCTTTGGTTGTCCTCCACGCCAACCATGTCTGTACCAGTTAGCCATACTGCGTTACTGGTTGGTATCTGGAGGCATCACCCTCTAATGGAAACTTCCAGTTTAAGCCAAGACAGGAGAAAGAGATATGAAGACAATTTTATGAGCGGTGGGGGAACATTTCTTGTAGGACATTTTAAGCACCAGGGCGCCTAAACATATACCTCAAATTTATAACGCTCAGCCATTCCCACAGTGATCCATGGAGCTATGCAGATGCATTCTGCCAACGTAGTGAAATCTGGAACCATGCAGCCAGTGTTTTATATCTGTTTTGATTGTAACAGTGGTGTAGAGAGCAGACTACTGAACGAGCAAGTCAGTAATCATCCAAACTGATGAATATATTTTTTAAAAAGTTGGCTTTTCTGTGCAGGATAAGGTAAATTTGGCTTTGGCTGTCTTTGGTTGTGATACTGATCTGTGGGCATGACGTGACCCCTCTCATGCAGCACATTTTCTGGGTCAGATTTATTAACACATAGAGACTTCTACTGAGAGGGGACGACTATGACAGGCAGACAGTGTTGATCACAGTAGCCATAATACATGGAAAATATATTAGTTAGCCTCAGAATATATATCACATATAAATATATGATGCATAGAGGACAGTAAAACGTGTGACTTGACCCTGTAATGTCAGTTTCATGGCTTTATAGAACTATTAATTCAATATAGCCGCAAGTCTGCAGAAATGGGCCTAATAAAATTTTACCATTATGAATGATATTTAAGATCTTTTCTCTCGCTCTGTCAAAAACGTCCCATCTGCCTTTAGCTTTGTTGAACTGGTAGCTGTTAATCTAAACGCTTGGCAGACGAAAGGGGGGCGAGCCAGGGTGAACAATTAACTTGCTTTGGCCTGGATGTTGGAAACAGAAGGAAGCCACAAACGCTTCTCTCCACACCTCCTAAAGCTCTT
>CAAE01015003.1:908383-951528 GCA_000180735.1 Tetraodon nigroviridis
TGGATGTGTTTGCTATGAGATGAGATGTTTCCCCGATGCTTCCTGTTTTGTTTGCTGCTCGTTTCATTCAATCAGTGAATGTGATTAAGGCAACAACAACCGTTAAGGTTCCTGTTTTTTATGATATGTTATTTATTACATAGGGCTTGTGCACACCAAGTTTTCGTCTTCATTTTCTCAGTTTGTGATTCATGAGGTTAATCTAGTTTTTTTCCTCTATAAAATTTCTTTAAAAGCACACGGCGTTTTTCTTGGTAATGGTTGAGTTCAAGATTAACATCTAATCGGATTTCAGCCAAAGAATCCCAACGCAGGTCTGTTATAAATCTGTTCCCCGACCACATCTGTAGATACACTTGGTCATAATAGAGAGGTTTGAATGGATCGGCCATGTGGAGCTAACCAACAACATACCTGAACCATCTCCAAATTTCCCCCGGTGGCTATTTTTAACTGCAGGACCTACTGGATTTGTTTTTGCTAAAAGTGATTTTTGGACCATATGCCCAAATTTACATTCTGGATCACGGCGCAAGTTTTGAAATTGCGGTGCAAATGGAAATTTGGCTGCTGCCAGTGCACGATCTCGCTTTTAGTTTCTGTTGTATCAGAGTTAAGTCTTTCTGCTTTTGTCCAGATGGGGGGGATATTAAGAATTTAAATAGTCAGTGGGCCGCTTAAATAATGATGAAAATAAGAAACAGAAGAAATTTTTTACAGCGTTATTCTTGGTTCTTCAAAGGAGAGCATTAATCATGCCTTCTGTCACATAATCCTGTACAGTTGACTTTTATATACAGTAATAGATCTTTTCTGCAAAAGAAAGTGGGACATGAAACTCAATTCTTTCTGCCTTCCTTTGTTGTAAATTCTTGGCAGTGAACGGTGATTAAACTGGCAATTGCATGGCTGAGTTCATGTTACCCCCCCAGCCCTTAAACGAAAGCCTCCAACAACGCTGACAGTCCAAGAAATCCAAAAGAGAATCTGGAATAAAGAAGAAGAGTTGAGATGAAAAGACAGAGAGCGTCTTTCTCACCTTTTGTCCTGGGAAATCTGAGCCAGATGAGGAGTCGCACACACATGTGAAATAAGAAAGGATTCAGGTTCTGGCTCGCTCATCGCTAACCCAAGTTCAGGATTAGAGAGAGCAACAACAGAGGCAGTTTGCACCCAGAAATCAGACCCTACAAGCCCGCTAGTAACTGAATATGTAAAATACAGACAAAATCAAGCGCACTAAACCACAAAAGGCTGCACTTCCCCATTCTTCGTGGTAAGTGTGCGGTGTTCCCAGCAGCTCTGGCACTGCGCGCACCTATCCCAGTCTCAATTTGCAAGTTTTATTTGGGATCCACTCCTGGTCAAATAGGCGCACTAGATCACCGCTAAGGGGCTTTGATTATGTAAGGCAGTGGTTTTCATTCCCTTTGATACTTTAGCTCTTTTTTTTTAAGCCAGTTGACACATTTTTGAGTCGAACGTCTGAAACCGCACCATGTTAGCATCTGACTGCTCTGGAAGCGCCGAGCGCTCTGTGTGAGGCCCAACCTCTGGAGGAGTGGAGGCACCCAGGGATTAATTTATCAAACCGATCTCATAAATGCTGTTTGATAGCATTTGTAAACAAGCCTGAGCGACTCAGCAGCCACCCAGTACGTATGGGGGCATCTACCCATGCTGGGAAATTCATCATAGATGTTTACTTTGGAGACTCATTGACCTTGCTCTGTGTGTGTGCGTGTGTGTGTGAGCGTCTTGCGTTGTTTGGTTTCCTATAGAAAAACTGGTGCATCAGCAGAGGTTTCATCTGCTCCTTGAATCCATGTCAGAATGAGGCACCGGTGCAGCCAGGGCTTGTAATTTTCGTACCGTTTGATGGTTGACCTGCTGCTCGGCAGTTTTGAGGTTGTCGAATCAGAACGTGCTGAGTGGAGGTACGGTTGGCGCCTGAGCCCCCCTCCCCTCGTCGTAGCATTACAGTGTGTCGTTAAAGGTAAAAAATGATAACAGATGTTCTTCTGGGAAGAAAAATGTTCAGTTCTTTTTAAAACAACAATATCTCTTATCTTGAAGTAATTCTCTCCAACTTTTTTTTTAATCACAAGCCAGAGAGCTTCGTGTATTCTCCCACATTAGAGTCTCTTCTGAGTGTATCATTTGGCAATTTAATTTTCCTTAAAAGCGAGAGGAGGAGCCCAGAGCCTAACTTTAATGTTTAGTAGCCCTGATTTCTCTTAGGATAGTAGTAGACCTCGTGAAACCTGAGCCAAAAGTGAGATTGTGCGCCTTTGAAATAGTCCAGATCTGATGTTTCTGTCCACGTCCAACAGCAACTGATGAACGAACCGAGTCTGCACGACAAAGAACTGAGAAATAAAAAGACGAGCAAAATTTGGAAGGCTTTCATGGAAACACAATAGGAATCATTTACTGAGAGAGGAAGCATGAATAAACTGCAGATATACAGTCGACTGAATGTGGAAAGTGATGCAACCAAAACACAGGACATGTGAGACTCGGCTGGATTATTTGCTTTAGTTAGATTAGAGACGAAGCCCCATCCTGATAAACTTCATCATGAATGAACAAAAGTGTGTGTGTTGCAGTTTATATCTCTGTAATTATGGGACGTGGTCAGATGATACCACGGCTGAATTTGCTGTATCAGCACCTTCTCTCCTGGTCCAACGGTGTTGTGCGATGAAGCCTCATGTCCAGTGAAGCTTGATTGTTGTTCCAGCCTTGATGCTTTCAATAACGACCGAGTTTCTGCTTCCTGTTAATTACATTTGGAGCGTGGAAAAGAAATCCCAACATAAATGTTAATCCGCATAATGAAAGAAACATGTTAATCCCTCCCCGGGCCGAACAAATGGACCGTTGGACAGACCACAGCGCGGCTACAGCGATGTTTGTTGTTTGCAAACACACGGTGCGTAACCGCAGAGGAACAGCTCAGTTTACAGCTACAGTCAAACCGCTGTTTGATTTGGACAGAAGCACAAAAGAGCGACAGGAAGAGGACGACATCCCAGTTTGTGTGTTTACAGATCTGTTTAGGCCATCTGGAACAAACCGATTACCCCAGCCGTGCACCGAGAGCGGAGCCCAGCCAGCACGGGTGTGTTGGACTGGACCTCAGCAGGGACACCTTCAGAAGACAAAGCGTCTCCTGGTGTTTCCACCCGGACGTCCGGATCGGAGGCAGCAACCTGCCAAGTCCGCAGCAACTGCAGGGTGCCGGCGCTCGTAGGGGGAATGTGAGCAGAGATTGCCCATATTAGTGTTTGTTTACACTGATGACAGGATGTGGCTTGAAAACTATGCAATGTTTGTTTAAATATCATCATAGAGTTACAAATCACAAATCCCACACAATGCGCTCACATGCATAACCACCGCGCTTTTGTTTATCTATGCGGACTTTACATTCCTTGAGCGAGATTTCTCCTGTCAGAAGGAACAGTGCAGGGAAAAGTAAGGCTTTTTTCTACATTTGGTTGGTTTGGTGTGTAGTCAGACCGCTTCTTCTAGCCTGAGCTTCAGCTCCAACAAAGTGGATGAATTTGTGCAGGCAGAACAGGTAACGGGAGCAAAAGTTCAGAGCGTGATTGAGGCGGATGTTCGGCCTGGAGATGGACAAGCGGTCGAGGCAGAGGGTTCCAAAAATCAGACAAAAGTTCACAAAAATAACACGGGGGAACGATACTGAAGCAATTACACAGTCATGACGATGATGTGGCTCCAAAGGGAAACAGAGCTCGAATGCTCGGGGGACGCAGAGGAAAATCAGACACAGGTGCAAGACATTAGGGTGGAGCATGTAATCACCCAGGCAGGAAACTTGACAGGAAGGAGAGAATAAAATCTGACAAAATGTAACCAGAATAAAACTGGGAACTCTAAACTGAACCCAAAGACAAGTTCTGACAGCTAATCTGTGAATTTTGGACCAAGTTAGGGTTTTTAACGCTTGCTTTTTTCACTTAGGGCACATTTACGCTGTTCAGAGGCAGCCGTCTATCCAAAACAGCATTTTTTTAAAAATCCAGACTTCTTTATTTTCACAAATATGTTGGCCACTGGTTGTCGTACCAGTGCAAACCAAACGAGTAGTGTTGGACACTACTCGTAGATTAGACCATGATTTTGAATGGTGCTCCCATGACAAACGCCGTCAAGAACCTGTTAACCTCCCAACAAAGGAAGCCAACACATTTATTTGAACTGAACTGTCGAGGATGCGAGTGTTGCTATGAAAAGGCCCCTGTTGTGGTGAAAATCACCATGGTTGTTCCCATCAATGAATATGAACGTTCCTATTTAAAAACCCCGACACCAGTGAAGCCCACGCACATGTAGGTGAACCCTTCATGCAGGAGTTCAGACCTGCAGTATATTACACCACACACACCCACACATACACACACGTTGTGTAAGACAGAGCAGCCAGTCGCCTATGGAGCCCTGCCAGCCATAGGAGTCGTGAGGGCTCGTGCAGATTAATGGTGAGGCACAAACCAAACATGTTTCTCATTGACTCTGTGGATGAAAGCACGTCTTTGCTTCTGCTGGTAACTTGGCAACACCAGGGCTGAAATATCTTGTTACTAATAGAAAAGTAATTACTGCGCTGTTAGAGATGTACAAATTTACTTTTTTCCCACTTTGTTGAGTTATGCTGGCATTAAATAGTGTGTTTTAATGGACAAAGAGCCAAGTGTGCAGTTTTCTGTATCCAGGAGGAACTCTTGGCTGGATCAGGGTTGACTGTTTGAGACGGTGAAGTCGTTTGAATATAGAGTTCATATTTTAGCTGGTGGCTTTTCTCAAAATACACTTTGCCAGAGCAGCTTAAAAAGTGCACGTCAGTCACGCATTAACTGGTATTGTGTTATTAGCACAATGGGTTATTGCCTTGCACATGTAGGACAGCAGTAGTCACTTATAAAAAGTCAATCAGTGCAGATTTGTGCTGCAGCTGCAGGTAAATGAGGGAGTTCTGCAATGATGCATCATCTGCAGGCTGATTTATAGATGCTAAAATCGACTTGGGGACGTTATTGTTGCAGTAAATGAAACACCTGCAGAGTTCTGGTGGTATAAACCAACATTAGGAGAAATATATATTTTAATGATGTGCAACCGCAGCAGCAGACCGGTGACACAGTGACTCCGTTTCCAGGGTCAAAGTGTTTCGGTCTTTTTTTCAGCCTGTTAATCCCGGTTGAGGCCTCAAGGAGCTCGATGACTTGTGACTTCTGGCTTTGTTCGTGTATGGAAATATACTGTGTAAATCCCTTGTTCTATGATCTACTGTAACCGTGAGAACACAAAAAAAGGATTCTTTAAAAGAAACCACTTCACTGCTCATGTTAAAGTCTGTCTGGCCTCTAATGATAGGCAGTAGGGGGTCACCTCACACATATTTAAGCATAAAAGGACGCAGTAAATGCTGCCGCAGCCCCTGCCAGGGCTGACTGTGAGTGTGTTTTGGTTGTGTGTAAATGGAGAAGGTGTGTACTGCAACAGAGAGACCAGAAGCAGCTAGAGGAGGAAACTCGATCCCCTTTGCTGGCAGTTTCACACAGATCCTCGAACAGAGGAGCGTTTTTTTGTCCCTTCTCTGTCAGGACAGTTTGTTTCAGCACCGCGACTGTGTGCCATCATGTGAGCAGCACCGACCAGATCGGCTTTCCCAAATGTGGCAACGGAAAAGAGATTTCGATTGAAAGGCTGAAATTAAACGCATCCTTTTGTGCCTCCGGCTCCGACTTGTTTTCGTAAACCCGACCGCAACCACAATCACAGCAAAACAAATCCCCCATCCATTAATACAATCTTCAAAACAATGCAAACTCTGAACGTGTTTATGTTGGCCGGAACCACAAATGTTGTCCAGCAGATTTGCCTTCATGAATAACATCTGAGGACTTTGGCGGCGTTCCTTCCCCGCCTGGCTCGGCTTCACCAAGAAACCAATTAAGCTGCCGTTTCGCATCTAAAAATATACTTATAATGAAAGCCGGTTATAATTGCAGGATGTTTATTAAGGTTCCGAAACAAAGGTAGACAATTCGGCAGCAGAGCGTTTGTAAAGTAGCAACATGATTGCTCAAACCGAAGCCCCAAAATGAGCGAACAGAGTGAAAACAGCCGAGGTTAAAGGGCCACAGGAGGCTGCGTTCACAAGGGCGTGTTTTTAAGGCACCAGCGAGACAATGAAATACGATCCAGAAAGTCCAGTAATGACAGATTCATGCGTTGAAAAGCACCAAACCACCGCACAATGCTTTTTGTTCCCGGGGCTGGATTTACAACCCTGAAGCTTGTGGTGACATGAATCAATTTATCGTTCATTCAGAAGATTAGGAAATAAACGCAAACATATATATTTAAGTATGCAAAGAACCCACTACTTATCTTTGCTTGCACATTTTTCACAATACTGGTGTGTTTTCTCTTTTTGCATTCCTCTACCTCTGCAGCTGCAATCTGTTACGCTACTCAAACTTTTGGCTATTTTCATTTCAGAGAAAGACATTTTACAAAATGCTTTATCTTGATTCCCAGAGTGTGCCGATTCTGTCACTCTTTTCTTCACTCACACCCTCTCTTCTTCTTCCTTCTGTTATTGGAATGCCGTCACGGAAACGCACACTTACTGTAATATTAGGCTGCAGTTCGATCTAGACCTCCCATCCATTTGTTTAGTTAGGTCTATGAAGTTGATGAGTGTTTACATATTTGTTCACCCTCTTAACTCTGCTCCAGTCACTATGGCTGCTGACTTGATTGTATATGTGTGTGTGTGTGTGTGTGTGTGTGTGTGTGTGTGTGTGTGTGTGTGTGTGTGTGTGTGTGTGTGTGTGTGTGTGTGTGTGTGTGTGTGCGATTTTCTCTTTGCTGAATTAACACATATGCTCTCCATCTCTGTCTCTCACTTCCCCCCTCACTGTATTTTCCCCTCTGTCCACATCTGTTAATCTGCTCAGGGAACAGCAGCGTACTGAGTTTTCCAAACCTCTGTGCATTTATGTGTCATGCTATTCATCACTGGTAACTTGGATGAGCGCAAATTCTGAGACAGTCAGACTGCCGTTGCAGAAACGGACCCTGAACTCCCATTCAGATGATGGTGTGCTCATCCAGTAGCTAGACATGAGTTTTTGCAGGTTTGGGGTTGAGATTGCCAACGTCCTCCTACTGTAAAGCAGAAAAAGTCCTCACTCAGCAGAACTCCTGATCAGTCCTGGAGTGTGGAAATACTGGCAGGTGGAGTTTCAGTTTCCTGCTTAGGGTCATCTGGAATGAAGTGAATATAAGACAGAATGAACTCTTATAAGAAGTAATAGTGAGCTGCAAAAGCTTTTTTTTCCAGCAGGAACAAACGACCTGTCTTTGTTATTGCTGAAGGTGAAGAGTCAACCACGAGTGGGAGCAGGGCTGCTTTTTACCAGCAATGTGCTTTTGTTAGTACAGGCCCTTAAAGCGCCGGCCCCTGTTTTTAGACGTGGTCATGCCCTCTGGTCTTTGTGCTTCCATCATGGTTCATCTCTGATTGACTGTGACAGGGTACAATAACGGGCACACACTAAAAGGAAATTCTCTCTGCCCACTTGTCAGTCCACGTTAGCGCAAACCCAGCAAACTTGAAATCTGTGCGACCCACTGTCAGACGGCAACATTAAACCTTCCAGTAAAAGCACCATAGATCAATAATAAACGACTTTTAGGAATAATGCAGTAAGATTTCTACTCATTTGGTTTTAACGGCGCAGTAAAAGCAAAAACGGTCGTTTAAACTGTGTAAATGCAGGAATTAATTTGTTTTTGCGAGAGCGGACAGGATGTCACCCTACATGAGCATAAATACTTCAACAAAGATGCCAAATGTGCAGTAAGTTTCTCAAATTTATGTCATTTAAACTCCCATCTGCCCATTAGTTTCTAGTAAATCTAAGAGTCATTGCTTTGGGAAGACTATGTAGCTATTCTCTTCTATTCTATTCTAAGTCAAATTTATTGCCTTGTTGGGGAAAGAATAGCATTTAAGTGTGCCTACAGGAAACAGGTGGGGCTGCTACAATTCACGCAAGACAAATTGTGCTCGTATGGAACAAAAACACAGAGGAAAAAACAAAACAAAACAAAACTGCGTTTGGAACAGTGCCTTGAGATCGCAGACCCCACCAGTGGAGGAAATTCATCATTTCCTTATTTGAATCCCCACTTTTTTTAAGTTTTCCTAAACCGATTTCACAAAAATGCTCGTACACTTTTTGGACAGTTACATTTTAATCATCGTCACCGTTGGTCATACAAAGTTATACTTCTGTGAAAAATGCCACAGAAAATGCCACCTCCGGACGAGACAGCTGGCCGGGTGAGAGCCAGACAGCGCATTGATTCAGAATCTCCTGACTCAAAGCAAAATGAGCTCTGACAGCACATCTAGCTGCCCCAGAGTTTCCTCCAGTCCAAGAAAGATGGAGCAGAGGAGATAACAGACCGAACATGGGCTCCTAACAGCTGACAGGTGAGAAAAAGAAGAAGAAGGACAGGAACAAGAACAAGAAGTAAGAGGAGGAGAAGACAGGGACATTGGAAATGACCACAAATGTCATGGTGCTGCTGCACAAAAGTTGCATTTTTACATATTCAGGATTGCACGCTGTCCAACTACAAGTGTCCAACTACTAAGTATTATCATTTTTACTCTGCAGTGAAACCCCCCCTCCAAAAAAAAATCTACTTTTTCCCCAATTTGTAAAACAATCACGATATCAGGAGTTGCGTAACACAACCAAATCTGCTAATAAAGTAAAAGAAATCTCATAAAAGCTGTTGCGTAACACACGGTCCCTTTCCAGTTGGTTCTTTGATGTCCCAGAAATAATTTGAACTCGCTCGAAATAAAGACTTGCAGGAACAACGGGGCGCTCGCGTGGCTTGTTTCCATCGCTGTTCTTCCTCTTTTAAACAGGTCTCCTCTTCATCTTCCATCCGATTCAACAGATTCACCACAGAAAGAAAGAAAGAAAAAAAGGAAAAGGGGGCCACTGCTGCTGGCTGGCCATGAAGAGAAAAGGCTTGGCTCAGCTTCTTTGTTCGTTCACTTTCCATTGCAAATCCAACAGGCATTCTCTCATCTCTGCTTTCCCCCTGACCACAGCTATGACTTTGGCTACAGCCGCGGCTCTGTCCTTTCTCCTTTGTGTTTGGAGATAATGTCCACTGTTTGAAGGTAATCCGGCCTGAAAGGGCCCTTCAGCTGTTCGGGGAAAGCAAGGCCGACGACATCTTTCCAAACAGGAGAAGAAGAAATGCTTTGAGGCCGAGATATTTGTGGAAAAACATCCACATCTCTTTCAGTCAGTGTCGATGAAGCGGCCCGATTCTTTTTAGACAGAAAAAAAAGTTCAAGGATTTACATAATCAATATTAACAAATTACCTGTCTGCCGTCATAAATCTAGAAGGTGGATTAAAGAGGAAGAAAAAGGAGAAAAAAACAACAAAAAGGTGACCTCAAGTTTTACAGACAACTTGCAGATGTGACCTCCGGAGTGGTGTTTGGGGTCAGTTATCACAGCTGACGGCAAAGGTGTCTTCGGTACCGAAGGGGCTAAAAAAAAAAACGACCTGCCGCACTACCTGGAGGGTCACGCTTTCTCAGCTACACTTGCAGGACTTGACGATCATGTTGGAGAGCTGCTCCACCTTGGGGGTTCGTCCGGAGTAGTAAAGTATGGTGAGGGGCTCCAGGTCTTGAGGGACGCAGCAGGGGGAGGCGGAGGCTTCTGGATTGAGAGTGTTGTACAGGCTCAGGAGCTGCGGGACGGCACAAAGCAGCTATTATATTTAATGAGTTATATTGTGATTGAATCAGACCAGAAAGCCGCTGTCAGCCCACAGTCATGCACTCTTATAGGTTATGCTACTGTATTTAAGCCGCTTATCCTCCTTCCTTCACTGAAAACCACATTATAAACCACCTCCAGCCCAGATCATCATTATTATCCTCTCCGACTTACTTATTTTCTGCTTTCTGTCTCAGGCGGAAAGTCCCATAATACAAAAAACAGGCCAAAATGTAGCCGCAGCTTTTCACAGACGACGGCGATGCAGAGCTTACGAGCGGATTGCACATTCCTACCGAGCTGTGCGTCGTGTCCGAGCTTCTTAGGTAAGGACAAGGCCCCGAGCAGTAGTTAGCATCATAACCACTCGGCTCGTGGATCCATTTCCAATCCAGGTCACGGCGGAAGTCGATATGGAGCCGTCGAACGCAGCAGCTCTCCTCTGCGTTGCTTTGGGAGAGAAGGAACACTCGTTAGTTGGGGTATGTAAAATTTAGCACAACGTGCCTCAGCTTAGCTAAAATGCATTATAATGGGTTCTTTATCATTTTGCAGCCTTGAAGCGTCAGCTGACCTAAATGAACAACATGTGCGGCTTACGAGAAGCAGTAGTTGGTGTCCAGAGCTCTCTTGTGCCGACGTGAGGAGGGAGTCTCCATGCGGTGTGGTGGGATCATCATGAGGATGAGGTGCGGCAGGTTCTGTTCCTTCCTCTTGTTCAGGTGATCCAGGTCCAAGCGCTTGTCCTCCTCGTCCACACCTTAATTACAGACACAGCCAAGGTAAACTGTTTCTTTTGTAGCACTAAAATGAGTCTAGCATTTGCAAAATTGTTGACTGCAAAGCCTGTTTCCCTGCAATTCTCCTCCCCAAAACAGGGACAGAACCACAAAAGTCTGAAGGAATGGAAAAAAATGGCTTTGTTTTGACACGTTTGTAAAGCACAGATGTTTACGCTGTCCAAAAGAGGCAGCACACTGACCGTATGGGTGCCTGAAGCTGCTCTGTGAACCCACCTCTAAACTTCACCTCCAGGACTTCATTTTCATTGTCGATGATGTCACCGTTTGTGTTAAAGGTGTGGCAGGGACAGTGCACGCTGATTTCCAAACCCAGATTGCTGCCTGTTTGGAAACAATTATAAAGCCCCGTCATTATATTCAGGAAGGTAAAGGCCACACCTTTATGTGAAAGTGGATGATGCAATGAAAGGTTGAGGGACCCTCGTTTAACCTCGGTTCATCAGCCACTGTCGCACTGTTTCGGTCACATCAAAGGTGACCCACTCCTTGGTTCCTCTGGTCAGCACGTTCTTGGCGCCAATGTAGCGCTGCTTCCTAATGTGCTCATTTGGCCTCACGATCTGCAAAGCAACAACGGAGACATTTTCTCTCTGCTGGACCACAAAAGGACGCGGTCATTCTTCTGAACGTTGGTGTCTCTTTGTGTAACTCGTATGGAGAATGAGCTAATCTACTGTTGGAGCTCCTCGCCACTCGATTTTCATCTCATCTCTGTGAAAGGACAAGGAAACGGTACCTTTACACACCTGGTAGAGCTCAATTCGCTGTTTGTCCCTCTTGGCGTCTGGGTTTGGCACCCGCAGGGCGCGAAATTCTGCTCTGAAGAGGTTCGTTGAGTTCCTCTCCATGGCAGACACGTTGAAGCGGAAAACCTTTGAGGTGCCTTTTGGACAGTAGAACAGATCATCTGGAAGAGAAAAAAAAGGATCGACGTTACGGGAGAGCAGGGTGAGATGTTTCTGTCAGGAACTGGTCAAAAAATGGAAGACTAAACCCACCCCTCAGCAGTCACACATAGTTAGTCGTTAATTAAGTGGAGCAAATACAGTTTATTTTAATGTAATTTCGATGCCAAATAATGAGACCTTATCTCCCAGAACTTTCTGCGTAGTCTCACTGAAAACTAGGATCTGACAATTTGATTTGAGACCAGAGTTTATCAGCTCTCATGCGCTGCTGCTTTATCAAAATTCCTCAGTTACTGCAGCAGGTTTTGGCTATATTTGGAGAAAATAAAAATGTAATTGAAATAGCGTAGCGTGATATCACCTCTCTGGTATCAAAACTCCCAACATCCCCGGTTCAGCTGACCTCAAATGTCAGCTAAGGTGGCTTCATAACGCTGACCTTTTAGCATGATGCTGCAAACAGCAGCAAAAACGGGCTCTAAAGTGTGCTCTGGGTTAGTTCTGGTGACATTGAGTGTGCCGGGACGTGTGTGGATTGCACTAAAGAATGAACCAATTATACTGTTGATTATACTGATGATTTATTATTTATGATCAACAGTTCATCTGAGTGAGTGGGCAGAGGGTATGTGTGTGTGTCTATCCAAGGCAATAATAGAATACACATTTGCAAGGCTGAGGTCATCTGGACTCATCATAAAACAGCCACCATCATGCCAATACTGTCATTTTAGATCCGACAAAGTAAAAATAGTTGGTTTTGAGCATGCGGTTCCACAGAGTTATTTGCTGGTTCACCAGAAGCAGCCGATTATGTGTCAGCAGAAAGATACAGTAGAAGCAACCTGATCTTTGAATGATCATGAATCTCTATCTGCAGGCCGTTCGCCAGCTTCTGCTGATTCCTTCAAGCACCTGTTTATTTCAAAGAGTGTGTGATGCAATGATCTTGGCTTTGCTTTAGACCACCAGACCCGTTTTGGCTCCTTTACATCCAGCTACCGTTACTCAGTCGATTGGCAAGCTGCCTCAAGTCCACCTTGGCTTATAGCTTTTTAAAGCCTACAGACGGAGATCTCATCCCACTTGAGCTTGGTGTAGTATGTACCGGTGTGACCCTAAACCCTACCGCCACACAGAGATGTTTTTCCACATGGAATCCTTCTTCCATCATTCATTTTTTCCTGTTTCCTCTGTTAAGTCTCCACAACCTTTCCCTGCCCTCCTGATGTCTGGCTCAAAAGAACACGTAAAGAAGAGATAAGAGAGGAGGAAGACAGGAGACAGGAAGGGAAAGGGGGGACTTTCTCTGGAACACTACTGAAGTTGTTAAAGCAGAGGTTTTCATTTAATGGCCTGGAAGTTGATTTTTGAGCTTTTTAGTGGAAATGACTTCAAACCTTGCTGGGCAACAAGTGCGGGCAGGCTCCAGCGCGTGTGCACAAAGCAAACTCTTATACACGTGACAGAGTGTTAATACACAAACATATGTCATTTCTCATAAGTTATAGAGAATATTTTCTTTCAAGGACAAAGCTTTTTGACCTGGGGTTTTAACATCCCTGCGCGTCTGAGCGTGGCTCTGGCTCTTTCTGCGCGTAATAGCGCACAGAGCGGATGTCCCGACTGTTGGCATTTCAGCAAGCAAAAAAGAAACTAGTTTGTTTCTGAAAAGCTGCAATACTTACTGCTTTCCGGTGGACCGTAGGCCATGTTGAATTTGTATATCTCCTTGGCGTAATACTCTGTCTCCGTGCTGTCCTGACCGCAGCTCTCCTGCCGATCCCGCCGGAGCTCCTCCAGTAGCTCCTTGGTGCTGTTGTACAAGGCTTGTATTTGATAGGGGATTTTGCTCGGTCCCAGGGACTGCGGGGGACTCGTCAGTCGGAGTTTGCTCAGGATCTGACCTCGTATCGCCTCGACGCGCTTTCTTTTAACGTGGTCGATATCCACAGTGGCACAAGTGGACAAAGATAAGCTGAGAGTCGCACAGTTGAGGAGCAGGACAAACAGTAAAGCCTTGCCCAAATGCATCTTACTGTTTGCATCTGGTTCTTTGCACAGCGAGCAGAGTTGAATAAGGTCGGTGGGATTTAAAATCAAACTTTTGCTAACTTTCTTTACAGAGTCAGTACTGACGCGCCTCGTTTAATTCGCTTTCTTTTGGTGAGCCCTTTAGTTATCTGCAGAAATCCAAGTTCACCCATCACAGATTTACAACATTTCTGAAATTTCCCCGGCATCAAATATACCTGTAGAAAAAAAACAAACTTTTCATTGGCATTCTTGTGCGCAATCCAGGTTAGGTTTGTCTTCCCGCAGCGTCAGAATTCTGCCCTTTAAGGTCGTGAAGACGCCTCTCAGTGTGCCGAGGTATCTGAGCATTCGACTGGTCTGCACGGCCTCGCCTGGGTTTTATAGGCGACCACTGGTTTCTGACGTCTGGTGGAGGAGGGACCGGGACCGGGACCGGGACCGGGGAGAGCCCGGAGCGCTGTGGGATGCACCGAGAGCGACACGTGAAAACTACAGTGCTGTGATTTCACTTTCTAACCACGACAAGCACGTAAAACTGGAAGGTTACTGGAATTGTTCACTTATTTTCAAAGCACAGGAAACCAAGTTTAATGTGACTGTTTTTTATTGTTGCGATCCGAGCCGCCTGCCCTCTAGTGGCGAGCTGTGGTGCCTACAGACGCAAAAGTCAGTTGATAAAAGTTTTCAAGTTTTTCTTTGTTTTCGTTCCCTTTTCTAGTCACAAAAATCCACTCTCTGAATATCCTAGTATATCAGTCTCTGTAATGTGTTCACACGTATCGTTCCCCCAAAAAGTAATTAAATTAAGTATTTAAAATGTAGAAATTGGCCACAACGACGTTCTCTAAACTTTAAGGGGCCTGGAATTGCGTTGATTATTACACTAAAATAGTATAAATTAGTTACCAACCTCGACAGATATTAGTTTGTATTGCTTTTATAAATCATGCTCTGGTACCACCAAGGAGCCAATTTGAATTTTCAACAAATGCGAGACAACAATTTTATGAATTGAAAGGAAAACTGACCCTTTAAGCAATTCTAAGCCTAACCCATTCTGTAAACTGAAGAAATGGCTATAAATCCTACTTGACCTTTTAGTAATCATAAATGAACGAGTGCATTTATTCTAGGGTTTCTTTTGGACGCGTCCAGGTGTTGGCAGTTCTCCCTGGAACCAGCAGGTGAGGCTGCCCGACCAACAATGGCCGCGGCGCTCCGCGTCCCCCTCAGGCCACGGGAGCGTCCGAAACGTCACTTTCTTTTTCCTCCACGATGAAACCAATTCCAACCCCACGGAGCTGGACGTTCGTGGGCTGGCATTTTTCATGCGCCCATCTTTGCACGTTTGTCCGGAGCCTCACGGATCGTGCGTTCATCCAGACGTGCACGCATGGAAGGAAACGGGCCGGGGATTCCTAGACGGGTCCCAGACAGGAGCCCCGTCGGCGGGGTACAGGTCCGCCTCCCCCCCAGCCTCCTCCAGGGGTTACCTCACCGCTGGTCCGGGCTGCAGTGACTCACTCCCCGGCCATCTCTCCGTCTAGTGCAACACACAGAAAAGGAATGCATTCAAAGACCAGATGATGAAAATAAAAACACATGCTGGGGCAGCCGTCCCAAAAGAAAGAAAGAAAAAAAGCTTGTCCTCCCCCGGCCCGGCGATGTTGGTTACGGTTCTGCTGACTTGGCTTGTCGGTGTAGTTACTTTAGGATTGCGTCTAACTTTCTTTCAAACTCGACAAAACCTTCCAGGGCTGGTTGGGCGCCGTCGTCGCCCTTCCCGGCCCGGGCAGCCTCCTCCATCCAGCCGCAGGCCCGGTGCGCACTAGCGCTGACTAGACAGACAGGCGAAGCCCCAAAGGCGCAGCGGCCTGCCAGCTTTCCCCACTAAAGTCTGCCTCATCTGGGGTAACAAGCCTGTGAGTCACCCGGTGGGTAGGAACGATAACAAGAGACCCCTAAAATCCTCCAAAGCGGAGAAAATGATGCGTATGTCGGGGCCACACGACCCGAGTGATTCATCCGGTTGGTTCGCCATCTGTGTTAGTCATTGACGGCTCCGTGGATGTGAAAGGAATTCCACGCTGGCTAGACGATGACTTAAATAGTTTGTTACTTTTGTTGCGTCGAGGTTTGTTTTTATGTCTGTTAAATGGGTCATTGACGGTGCGTGAGGCTAATTTAAAGAACCGCTCAGGTGTGGCGCAGTTACGCACAGGTAATCTGAAGTGGTGCGTTTCAGTTTTGCTTTTGATCAAATACCAAGTCGTTGTCGATTGAAATTGTTTAACATCTGTCACTAGTTTTCGTCTTTTCGGGCAGACTTTTATCAAGAAACAGCAGGATAAACACAGGCGTTAGCTACGATGCTAACTACGGGTGCCGTTAAGGTGTATCCGCGGCCTAACGTGTGTGGGTCTGTAGTGGTAAATTCTAAAACGTTACAACACTGACGTGGCTGATTTGTCAACAGGAGTTTGCTTTTTGGAGACAAAGACCTGACCTTTTGGGATGACTCGTTTGGCAGGCTGGAGAGAACGTGAGTACAGCATATTCTTACATTTGTTTCTGCACCAGTAGCACATTTTGTGCCATTTTTTCATTTTGTCAGGCAGAAATGATTTACCTTATTGTTTAAAACCGACCTGTCATTCTTCCTATGACTGTAATACCTGGCGGTTGGGGGGAAGCCGTGTCTTTTGGCCGGCTTGGGGGCCGCTGGCTCCCGTGATGTGGGATGTCACAGAGATGAGGACTCTTCACTTTCCATCCCGGTCTGAAGAGGTGCTGATCTGCTGAGTTCAGGCACTTTTAGAAGGCAGAGGACAACGCGTCATTGGGCCTCTGCATGAATATGAAACAGCGACGACCATGATGTGGATTCAGACCTTCTCTGACACGTCCAGGCTGAACACTCTTTGTTTTGGTGAGTGCTGTGTGTGAGACAGTCGAACCAAGGCTCGGGAACGTTAGTAGGATCTGAAAGATGACTGGACACTTGTGTCCTTCCCCTGTCACGATTCAGCCCTTTCAAACAATGACTAAACCTGTTAATGTTTAGCAACAGTTTGTTGTGCAAAACTTCTCACGTTTAACCGCTTCATCGACTGTTGAGACCTGTTGAGGAAGAACATGGAATTTGGGAAAAGAGTCTTTCTGTCTTGCTTGTTTTTCTATGGAGTTTCAGAAAAAACCCCATCAGGCTTTTTTCCACCTTTCTCCAGCTTCACCCGTCCGTCTACCCCCACCCCCACCTCGGTATTCCCGTAAGTGCTGCAAGTTGGATAATGAGGAAATGGGCTGGAATCGCGACTTTGCTGGCACAGGGCACAAAGCATCAAAACTGCGTAAGTATGAGCTTTACTGGGATTTTTCCGGTTAAAAACAGACATCCGACGGTAGGCCTGGAAGGCCGAAGGGTAAAGTCTGCCTTCTGGTTCGGAGGAATGAAAGTATCAAAGCTTTCTCTGAACGATATGATGAAGTTTTTACACTCACACAGACAGAATATTAATGTACAATTTAATGTATTAACTCACAAACATACACACGGAAGCGTGTTGGCTTCCACTTATACACACAGTCTAGACAGGAAGTAAATTCATGCCAGATTAGGGATTTCTCCTTCACACCACGACACACACTCTGTTACACTGCTGCCAGTCATTTTCTTTTAGTGTGTGTCTTGTTTAAATCTGACGGTGGTAATAACAGACTTGGTGACACAACCCTGTGTGTACATATTGTCAGTTTGAACAAACCTTTGTAAAAAAAACTCTAAAGACTCCCTTTTTTCCCTCGACTTTCCACCCACTGAAACGATGAGTCTGAGGCACAGTGTGAAAAGTTCATCTCGTCCTTCCCGGGTACGGCAGCGCTCTGCATCCCGTAGCGCTTATCTAAATTAAACCAAACTCCTACTGTTCTCATCTGCTCACCTGTAGTCCCTGCCAGGCCCTGCCACGACCTTTGACCCCACACAGATGGGTCTGCATAATCAGACACGGGCACTTGCGGCTAAGCGCCATCTTGGACGGCTTTGACGGGAAGCTGCTCAGGACCGGCCCGGCCTGAATATCGGAGGTATCGGAATGCTAATGTTGTGACCTCAGGAGGGCACGTGTGAATGTGTGTTGCTATTTTTCTCAGTGTGTGTTTGAATGGACCTTTAAGCGTAAACACAGACGCTAATAGAAAGGTGTGCTGACTGTACAAGATCTTTGTCTTCCTGCGCATCGCTGGCGCCAGGCCAGTGGCCCCGGTGGCCTGCGCGTGGCAGCCTGGGCTCCGCCGTTTGCCGTGTTTGAATATGCATGGCCTCCTGGCTCCTCAGATAGCCCCGTTACAGACACGGGCTTCGACTGTGGAAGGAAGGAGATTTTTCACAAAGTGTAGTTCAGCCGGAGGTGAATTTGAGTGTTTCCACTAGCCAACTTTTTCTGACCCCTCTCGCTTTGAACGCATCCTGTTTTTAAGAGCCGCTGCTGTATGATCCACTCGTCTTCTGTTGGTTCAGAAAATATACAGTTTAGAAAAAGGTCTACATAAGTCACTCCGAGGAAGCATTACAGTGAAATCAAAAAAAGGAATGGAATTCCCCTCAAAGTGAACCCGTCTGTCCCTGCGAAGAAAATATCTTACCCCGTGTGTAAAGTTTAATGTGACAGGATAATAACGGCTTTTTATGGATTTAATCTTTTTTTTTTAAGTATTTTCCTGGTGATAGTCATTCTGTCCCAGTCCTTCTCTATGGGAATATTTACGCCTTGACTTGGGGAAATATGACATGTGTGCTCTGGTCACTCTTCATTTCCCACACCAGTGATTTTTCTTATCATCCTGGCCTCCTCTCGCCTGCCCCGGCTGCTGAGTTAAAGTCAATAAAACACCCAAATATTCTGTTAAACATGAGCGGCCTCTGCCACAGCGGCTGCGCCCTCCCACACCTCTGGGGTAATTATGGTAATAACTCAACCGTCCGAGGCGAGGCCAGAGGCCCGGAGCGGACGAGGTCAGCCCTGAGAGCTGGAGGCAGCGGAGGAAGGGGGTGGTGGGGGGGTCAAGGTAAGGGGAGCAGGCTTTCGTTCGCCGCGCCGTAAAGCATCTTCGCCACATCGGAGGCCGTGGGGTCGCTGTGGGCATTCCATCGGATCTGTCCGCCTCTGCCGTCACAGCGCTGATGCTGGATGATGACGGGTTTTAGCAGCTCGAGGACCTGACACGCCTGTCTGGTGGTCTGGGGGTTGGTGTTGTAAAAAGCAGAATTATATCTTCACTCCTTTCCTGACTTTCACCTGGACTGATCGCTCACCTCGTAGCAGGATGATTGGGTTGATCCCAGCTGTGGGCCTATGTGTGTGCATTTGAAGGTCTTTGAGGAACAGTGGCAGGAATCCGACATTCCCTCATTCTATCCTAAAGCTGGTTGGAAAATACAGGAAAAGTTACCATTTGTTCACCGTTTTGGCCTAATCAGAGATTTTTGGGGTTTTTTACCTCTCTTAAATTTTTAATTTTTCCTCCTTGTGCTCATCCGTCAGGCCAAGGTTGGCTGAGGTCATTCTAGTCTCTGGGGAAAAATATGCTTTAAGCTAACCACAAGCAGAGCGACGTTCACACACCCTCTAACACACCGTATCTTTAAAATCATTTTTCCCTGTTTTTATCTCCCTGCTTCACCTACGCTATTCTCTCCGCCGCGATCCACCCTGGTGCTCAGAGTCCTCTGACCTGCAAACAGCTATAAATATTCATTTGCGTTGGCTTGTCTAAAAATAGGTGTATTATAATGGAGTGTCCTGGATGGGGTCCAGGGCGGTGGTGCAGGGAGCAGTTGTCAGCATTCGGACTCCGGCCTCTGCGTCCAGAGAGAGATCGGCCAGTGTCAGGAGGCAGACATATTGATAGCCTTGTGGTCAACAGGAAAAAAAGTCACTTAGCTGCAGATCCTCCAGGTCCAGAGATGTATTTCAGGAACACGCCATCGGAAACGGGAGAGCATTTTGGAATGATGCGCCGCGCTTCTCCAATGACGTCCATAAATACTATCTTGTCCTTTTTTACAATATCAAAGTACTTAATTTGAAATGGCTCCAAGGTTGGAAATACTATAAATTGCGTTAAATGTCCAGACAAAATGGACCGAAGTAGTGGCCGTGTTAAACTGACCCTTCTGACAGTCCGGCGCCTGTGACTGGACTGTGAAAAGTCACGACTTTATTTCTATAGCGGCGTTCAAAAACAACCACCGATGACCGAAGCGCTGCACGAGCTATTAATTGTACAGAAAATCAACTATTGAAATTAACTGAAATTAACAGCTGAAAAGAAAAAAAAAAAACCAAAGGCAAACAAGCACTAAAAAGGGTAAAATCCATGATTAATAGTAATAATATTAATTGTGACTCTTCGGTTAATGCTACTGGTAATTTGTCGCCAAAATTCCAAACGAGGCTGATCACCTGAAGCGATCGTGCAGGTCAAAGGTCACTGAAGGGGTGGATTGATTGGGATTGTCGTTGAAACCTGGGCCCTCGCTCACGCTGTGCCTTCACACATGTTGAACGTGCTTGTTGATGCAGTAAACTGCACCCACGCGCAGACTCAGGTAGAACCGAGGATTTCCACTTCGGTAGTCGAATCCAGATTCTGCCCAGAGACAAACTCATCTGTTCAAAATCATTCCATTGGCTTCCTCCGCTCCACTGTATGCCAGTCACTATCGGCCTGTCTGCCGGTCGGCTTCGGTATGAGACACTGGTCTCACGCTGCAACTCTTGCCTCTCCTCTCCAATCCCTCCTTCACCCCCAGAATGCAATAAATGTCCAGCCATCATTTATTTTAATTCACTCCCCTCTTGCACAGATGAAATGGATTCGTAACCTTGTAGGACAAGGACGTGCATGCCGTCTGCCGTCAGTTGCTGAGTTATTTTCTATTCTTCTAGCATAGAAAGAGAGGGAGAGGGAGAATGAGAAAGCGAGAAAGAGGCCCAATGATGAAGAGAAATGGTCTGGCATGCAAATCGCCGACTGCCGCGTCCAATGAGAACGCGCGGCAGAGATTGTCACCGTAGAAACTCGGGACAGGGTTAACGAGGCTGAGGCAGACTTTTAAAAGACAGCTGCAGTGGCGGAGGAGAGGAGGGAAAAGAGTTCAGAGGAATAAAAAAAACCGCTGTGATTTATTTGCCAAATCAGGGCCCGATGAGTGGATTATGGCTGGCCTAATGAGACAGAGTGTTTGGGAGATAGCTAATTGGACGTGACCAAGGAGGAGAATGCTAAGAGGAGGCAGAGACGGGGATGGGGCGGTGTATATCATTCTGTAGTAGTTAATGTCAGACAATCAAAGTACAACGCTGGGAGCCCAGCGGTGCAGAGCTGCAGCCTGTGATGGATTAGCCTGTGGATCATTTTCCTGATTATTTGTTTAGTCCATTAAGTTCTCAAACTAGAAGTGGAAGAAGGCCAGCCTAATGTCTGCAGTTAGCTTGTTGTGCTTCACTGGCAGGATAAGTGTACAAAACTGGAGCAGAGCGGGACCACTCACGAGTCGATCGCCGTTAAATATCATCAAACACGACCAAAAATGAATCATTAGCTCTTGCTTGTAAACATCATTTTCAAAACTGCAGTACTATCCTAAATTTGAGTTGTTTTTTGCATCAGTCAGTTCAGACCAGTCTACAATGATTAAATAAGGGGTTTTTTTTCTCTCTGAATTTGCAAAGTTATAGAAAACCAATGAAATGCGTGCAGGACCAGTCTCTGTCCAGACAGTCCCATTTCTGTTGCGTCCCCACCGGTGCGGTGTCCACCAGAGGGTAGTGTTCCACTTCAGCCAGCCGCTCATCTGTTTAATTGATCCAAGTTAACGGGTCTGCTTCCTGCATCTTTCTCTTCATGCCTCGCTTCAAAGCGCTCAAAGCAGCCGTGTGATGGACCTCCAGAGTATATTTGTCGGATTGTCTTCTGATTGAATGTAGTATTGCACGTTTGTAGTAAGTGTAGTACGTAAGTAGTGGCGTCAAAAGTCGGCTGCAATTTTTGTTGCATAATATAGTAAAATCCACTAAATTTACTTGAGCATATTTGTAATTTTTGGATGAGAAAAATGTTTGCTGTCTGTTGTAGCTGTTAGAAGAAACAGATACTCTTCTGTGTAATACTCTCAGACTCGTCTTGAAGCGGCCGACTGCTTCTGTCAGTGTAATTATTCCGCAGAAAATAACCCATGATCCTATTTAACTCTAGTTCTCTCTTTTTACACCTTGCATCCAGTAGCCTTCAAAATTTCCTTCGGAATTTTCTGCAGTATGGGATTTCCAGATAAACAGGTTATCAAATCAGCCTCTCAATGGCCAGCGTTTTAAAGGCCGACTGCTTTTCTTTTCACTGAATGCAGATCTCTCGGTGATGACATCTCCTTTGTGTGTCCACTAAAGTCCTTGGAAATGTTGCATCCATTTGATCACCGCAGCGTCTCCCTCATTTCATGAGTGCAGTGGCATGCACGTTTGAAATGGGTTAGGACACAAATGGGATTAATGCTTGCGAGACATCTCCTAAAGCGTTTCCACCTGTAATGTTGTTTGCAGGCGCACCAAATGAGACGTCTCAGCTGCAGCGAACGCCTCTCTTTGTATGCAGAGCTAAGGTAGGGGAGGCCTAGCAGGCTACACTGTGACCCCCCACCCCCCTTCCCCCAGCTTTCTGGCTCCGGACGCGGCACAGGAAAAGAGACAACATGGGAAATGTGATTACAGTTTGCCTAATGTAAGGAAATCTTATTTGTTCTGTGGGTTGCTTGATTGTACCTTTCTGCGCTGGCAAATTCAGGGAGGTACAATGCAGATGCGGTTGACGGCGAGCAGCCTCTGTTGCCACCCAGCACGAGGACGTGCGCTTTGACTTTGAAAAGCTCAAACTTGTGTGTGTGCCAGGCAGAAAAGCTAGCAGAGCTAAAGCCTCCTGACAAACACTCACGTATTTAAAGCTCTGCTAAGTCAGGCATTCTTTTTTTGGCTGGACAGTAAAAACAGTGTTGCAAGCTTTAAAATAAAGGCAGGACTGGAGCGAGAGCGGTCGGACCGTGGCCACGGCGAAGCTGGATGACGTAAGATGTCTGTTAAAGGGAAAGACTTTCCTAACCAAGATGAATGAGTGATATCGAGCTCTGGCATGACAAACGAGGGCTAAAGTGTCGCGAGTGTTTTATGACGCTCCCTGGGGTCCCTATCTGTCATAACCTCTGACCTCTCGACCTTTTAAACCACAAGGGTGATTAGGAGTGGTCGCTAAATTGAACGACTGTGAGACTGTTTTACAGCCCTGCATTGGACTCAAAGTACACACTACTGGTGTAATCTGGTTTTTAACACAGTACAAAGAGGTGGGTGTTTTGACTTAACTCGTAGCAAACGCAGACTTCGGCCGTCCCGATAGAGGAGCACGGATCACACACTCCCGCTGCGTCTTTCCCCGGTCAGCAGGGTGATGAGCCGAGGTCTCACTCTGCTGCTCGCCCGCCGCAGCCGTCATGTAACCGACTATGATATCTCCTCCTCGTGGGACGCATAACTGCGTGACACCGGCATTTTTCACCCCGGGCCCTGGCGGCAACAGCAGCACTGACCATTACCGCCCCGGGGCAGGTGGCAGTTTATCGAACGCCGCCGAGGAAGCAGCAGCAGGGTAAAGAGCGGAGTCGCGTCAAATGTATTTCACATCTGTAGATTTGATTTGATTAGCTGCAGCTGCGCTTGGATTTCAGGTGATGGGCAATGCGCGCGCGCGTGTGGAGGCCAGCGTAACCAGCGGCTGGAAACGCTCATCATTTTCCATAACGTCGCAGTTGAGATTAGTGCGAGGGTCCCGAGGGTCTCGCTCGTCACTCCATTTCCTAAATTGACAGCTGGAGAAACTCTATTCCACCGGACGTGATAAACGACACAGGGCGTCAGAGGAGTGTGTCGCAGAGGAGAGAGAGGAGTGATAAATGGGCGAGGTTGGGAGGAATCAGGGCAGATGAAAGTTGTTGGGCGCTGAGAAATGACTGACAGCTCATTATGAAAATCCAAGAGGGGAGTCGAACTTGTGCAGCCGAACCGCTTCCTCTTTTCTATTCACCAGGCTCACACACTCCAAATATAGACGCAGATGTCACAAATATAGAGGGTTTTAATTGTGTAATTAGTGCGGATTTTCCTGCTCCGCCAGATGTGTGTGTGTTTTCTGATTGTCTGCTCATGTTAAAAATAACAGCTTTTTTTTGGTTGTTTTTTCCCTGCACCAGGACAGCGCTGCAGCTGAAATGGCCATTTGGCTTAAGTTGTTCTGCCAGACAAATGACAAATTGATGGATATGAAACATTTTTTTCCTCGACAGGCTGCAGAATTTACTGCTATTTTTAAAAATACTCTTTTCAATCATAGATCTGTTTTATCCCTATTTTTTGAATGTCTTAGACAAAAGGAAAACTTGTTTTTGTTGTTTTAATTTAACAGTTAGAATTTAGAGGATTATCTTACACTTTAAATGATACTGGTCATTGTGGGGTTTTGGCTTAACTTTAATCATTTTAAGCAGTATAAATCAGCAGATACTTCCTCTTTGTTAACTATTCTCTCACCAGACGGCAAGTTGGGTAAGGTTGGTTAAAGAAACAGGAATTCACGATTGAGGTACAGCGCCTGTAGTACCTAAATTAGTATACAGTCTACCAAGTACCGACTGTTGTAAAATACTGCTCGTACTTAACGGCCCGCGGTTTAATCTGCCAAATGGATTGACGTTTTTAGCGCAGCGCCTCTTCTCCGGCGTGTGGCGTACACACAGTCTTCAGCGCTGTAAGTCATCCACCAGGACATTAGAAAACCCCTGAGATTCCCGGCTGGCACGGCTGCTTTTGGTATTTTCCCTTCGAACTCTTACTGGCTTCTTGCGAACCGACTCAATCTAGTTGTTTTAGCCCCCATGGCCACGTTGCTGATTTTGAATAACTGCTTAGGGCAAAAGGGGTCAGCTGCAATTTCAGCTGTAGCTAAACTGGTCTATTCTAATGTGAGATCTGAGGTGACTTTGACTTTTGATTAATGATAGTTCTCTAAAGGACATATCAGCAGGAAAAACTTTTCACATGAAAATCACTTCCAGGAAAAGAAGAAAACACCTACAATGTGTGCATACACAATCTAGCAGCGACTCTCAGCATTCCATATGAAATAATACCCAGGTGCCGTTACAGGAGGCAAACAGTGAGCGTGTTTGTTATTAAAATATTTGTTCTTCTTGGGCCCCAAAGGCCCACAGTGCCTTTTCTCACTTATGCATATTTCCATTTTAGTGACATCAAGCAAACGCAGAAGTGCCGCTGCCGCGCTCTCTCGCTCCCTCCCTCTCTCTCTCTCTCTTTTTTCTGTCTTCATCTCTATGTCGCTCTCTCTTGTGCTGCTCTCTCAGGCAATGGGAACAGCAGCCCCAGGGACTACCCCGCTCCCATGAGCCCTTGGGGCAGAAGGCCTGAGGACACACGGTGGGGATGAATTAAGGGGTGTTGTGGGAAATTGCAGAGCTGTGCGTCTCGGTGTGGCGTTGACGATGAAGTGAATTGGCCCTTTTGGGATTTTTTTTTGCAAAGAGATTGTGAGATAACGAGGAATATAACCATCAAAAGCGGAGGAAACAAACCTTTTTAATAATAGGGAGCGAGACTGCTGCTGTTGACGGTTAAACACGTTTATTCGCCATGTCGTTAACTGTCTGCAGTTTCAAAAAGGATAAAACTTTATTGACCACAGAAGATCAAAAATCCAACCGTAGTTTTGCCCTGCACCAGTGCCAGACCCTGAAAAGATGCTCGCTGTTGAGCCTGTGATCTGTAAACAAGGTGGATGCTGCTCCTGAGAAATTTAGTCTGATTTCATCATCCGAAGATTTCTGAAAGGGCCGCCCCTTCTCTGTGCTTGGCGGCTCTGAAGCTGAGTTCGCCGCGTCCTCCGGCGTTTGAGATGCAGCCCAGGAGTTGAGGCAGAAGTTAGACGGTTGGATTGTGGGGCGAAGGTCTCCGTGGCTGTACTCTCCTGTATGATCTTATTATCTGTCAGCCAATTTAACAGAGAGGCCTTTGGGGAGTGACAATAAGGATGTAGGGGAGGAGGAGGAGACACACAGGCGCGCGCACACACACACACCTCTAATTCACACTGACCTCTGTGGCCTTTCCACAATGCCTGTTTTCGTATTTGATAGAAAAATCGATTGCCTTGCTGGCAGAAAACAACCCCCATGAAGAATTAAAACAAGGAAAGTGTTGGTATCAGTCAATCATTTTCTGTCCACTAACACCTCACTTACTGATACGCCGGCGATCAAACGCCATCTTTTCTGCTGCTATCAAGCGGGATTTTTAAAACCAGTGTGGTAACAACAGTCTGAGGAATTAATAGCCAATAATAGCCAAATATATATTTTTGCGACACCTGGTAGCAAAATAAAAAATTAGAAACCATGTTTTAATCCTCAACAATTAATTTCAAACATTTAGTTTAATTACAATGTGTGTTAAATTGCCACGTGAATGTGTTTCACAGTAAAAACAGTCCTTAAATGCCTCATTAACGTTAATACATGCCTGCAAAATATGGCAGTGTTAAAACTTTCCAGCCTGTTACTAAATTAATACACAGCTCATTTGACATTTCTGGGTTGCAATTTTCATGTTACCTGTCAGCCATAAATGAAGGAGGACACATATTAATATATCAAAAGGGTAAAAAAACAGAATCATGCTTTCTTCCGACTTTGTGTGTTAGATCCAAGGTCAAGCAGCGCCGCCACTCCTCTCGGAACAGATGTTGGCACAGCCAGCTGGACACGGCGACCTTGAGACTATCTCAAAGGGGGTCTTCTTTGGCAGCGGCGGCACCCAACTCTCCCCCCCTGGCAACAGAGACCTAGCGCAGCGGGGTATAAGCGAGCAAGCGATATAAGCGCGCAAGCGTGTGTCTGGGCGTGCACGTACGTCTCCAAGGCAGCATTGTGTGTCATTCAAGCTTCAGTGAAAAGGTACCAGTGAATCAATCACATGCCCTGGGTAACACCGCACTAAATGAAATTCAATGGACTGATTGAGTGAGTGATGGATGATTCACATACATACAGCCAGAATTAAGTGACAGAGAAACACTCACAAGGAGAGTGGAGGAGGTGAGGGTTGGTTAGGCCTCTGAGGAATGTGTGTGTGTATGTGTGTGTGTGTGTGTGTGCGTTTGCGCTCACATGTTGCTCTATGTGCGAAGAGGGGGAAGGAAAGTAACTGTGGTGCCTCGGAAGGCTGGGCGCCCTGAGGAGTGGCCATGTCTGTACCCCACATCTGCCATCCCAGGATGCTGCAGAACGTGTGTGTGTGTGTTTACTTGTGTGTGTGTGTGTGTGTGTGCATGGTTACCATCTGGGCAGAACATCAGGGGCACGCCTGGACTGCACGGTGAGCCAGTCCACTTTTAATCTGCCCGGCGCCCTCTCCCCACGACGGAAGGTCAAAGCCTCGGCAAGGACAGCACCGTCACCCCGTAACACCAACAGTGGGGGTCGGCGCTGGCTATCCATAATAGATGGCAGCTGGCTTTAGTGTACGTCTTCACTTTGCCTGGGGCAGCGGCGTTAGCCCATCTTTCATTCCCACTACTCCGCTGAGCTAATGTGCTGTGTTAATGCCTGTGTGAATCAGGAGGAGTGCTCAGTCGCGTGTCTCCCCTGTAGCTACCGAGCGCTCGTGTCATTGCCAAAATAGGACAGAAGGTGCTCCAACAAAGGAAACATTCATCTACAGGTATCACAGTGCAACAGCAACATCCACGTCCACTCACCAGCAGTCCGTAGAAGTGAAGTTCTGCCTTTGGTGTTTGTGCTCACTTGCATTTTATTTTTTTTTTTAATCTTATAGGTGAAACAACTTTTTTTGCATCATCGTTTCTTTTTAAATGTGCTCATAAGTGACTGGATTTCACGCAAACTGCATCACCCTCCCTGTAATTTCACCAGCTTTTATGTTAAGTGGGTGCTCACAGCTTGCCCATCAAGCTCATTTTTCTTTTTTTTCTTAATAGATCAAAACCATTTTAAATGCAAATGACCTAAATAAGATTAGCGAGGTAGGCAGTCCGCTCCCTGTTAATTATCATACGCAGTAGTCAATTAACAACGCTAACGATGGGACACTTAGTGAGCGTTAACCCAATTTACCGTGGCTAAGAGCCTGGTGGACGCAGTTGCAAGGGGGGGTGACTTAAGGTGAGATCTGGAGGTGGAGGGAGGGGTCTTGTTTTTATTGAGATTCATTCCTGAAGGACAGGGGTTGAAATAGAAGGTGCAATCCTCTTAATTTGAAATTTTCAGGAAACAGGAACCCTTCTGGTCAGCTCTGCTCAAATAAGATGTGGGGGGATAATTGGGGGTGCTCGGAAGGCGTCAGCTGAGATGCTGCTGCGCTGCTGCTGTCGGCTAACAGCATTAGCCACAGCAGAGATGGCGACATGCTCCGATTTAACAGTTGTCACTAGCCTTTGGATGTGAGAGGCGTGGGTGAGTGACAGGTCGAGGCCGGGCCCTTTTTTGTGTGTGTCTGCGTCCGTGTGTGTGCGTTTCTGTCTTTGTGGCAAGCGATTTAAGAACCGCTTCATTTCTAAATGAGTTTAAAAAATGTTTCATTTTTTTTTCTGTAATGATCATATTCATTATTTTATATTGGATCTTTTCACCGACCTAAAAAAACCTGTTCTTGTGGTGAAACTGGGACATAACTGGAGTATGTTTATAATCTATAACATTAAAATAGCACCGGTGCTGCTGCAGGAAAATGATTGCGTATCACTTTCCTTTTTTGTTGGTATTTATTTATATTTTTCTCTGTAACGGCTCTCTTCACTGCCTGCATCGGTTTTCTTTGTCCTGAGTTAGGACACGTTGTCTTAATCTACTAAACATTTCTTCTAATGGCTAATGGCAAAATTCATCATCATCTTTCTCGCAAATCTGCTCCGACACCTAAATCATCCTTCTCGATCTACTGAAACGACTCCTTAATTCTCATTGTCCCACTACCTGGAAGTCCTGAGTTGTAGCGGCGGAACTCGTGTCAAAGCAGCTCATTGGAATAAATGTTAGACGTCCTCACTCAGTGTCCAGGCGGTGACTTTCAGACACGTTTATCAAACAGTCTCTCTCCAAAATGAAACATCTGCCCCACTGACATAAATCATCATCACACCCCGGACCTGCCCACCCACTTTCATCTGTGTAACCAGACCTCCACGCGTCAGCAGGAAGAGTATTGGTCGGGCCTATTGATCATTGATCTGGCGCCATTGATCCAAACTAGACCCCCTCCCCCTTCAAGACGCTCGTCAGGTCCGATTCAGGAGAACACTCTTGTTCTTCTTTTGACTGGCACTTCCCTGTGGAATCTAAATAAAAGCCAGGATAATGAGAATAAATGGCAGTTCTGACTGCTGCTGCTCTCCTAGTGTTTGATTTATCACCTTTAATCAATATTTCGGCCTTTAGCTGCAGAAATCATCTCGCGGACTGAAGAAATGGCTTTTTTTGTTTCTAAAACGGTGATTAAAAGTCACTGAAATTCATAGAAATGCCAAATAGAGTTACATAAAGAGAGTTTTGTAAATCAATAAAAAAATACTACACTCTTTTTATGACATTTAAGCCTTTAATTGTAATAAATTCCCGTAGACAATACCATGGTATTGGCAGGAAAACTGTCTCTTTACTCTGGAGTTCAATCCTGATCTCTTCATTGGTGGCTGATGAGCTGATCAATATACACGTAATTTACAAACTACGGGGCAGGTAATCAATGGGTATAAAAGTGTATGAAATATACATTAGAGGAATTCTGCTACAGTGCCGACAGCAGACTGTGATGAATAGTTCAGCCATTTATTTTCGTTGCTATTGATTCTTCAATCCAGAGAGTTGGCCAGAATCGTCCGTCTTCTCATCTCCTTCTCGCTCGATCTTTTTCTGAAAGCAGATTTATGGCCTGTCGGGTCAGAAGAGCGACCGCTGGTTAAAAAACACCTCGGCGATGAATAAACGTGGCGCACCGTAAAGAGACTGTAATTAGATTTTAAGAAGTGGCTCACTCTCAGCTAATGTCTCATCGCTCACTTTTTTTTTATGTTAGCACTCACAAAGATTGTGTTTGTGTATTGTTTGCATGCGTATTCTTCAGGCATTTACAAGGTGTTTAAAGAAGTTTTGGAGCGACTCTGCTGTCCTAAGTGTTGTCAGACTTTAGGGTGTCCCTCCGCACAGCCGTGGCCCGTCAGCAGAACGCACCACCGCTCCTGATGGAGGACGCCGCCGTGGCCCCTGATGCATATTAATACCACAATG
The DNA here is from genome assembly GCA_000180735.1 of Tetraodon nigroviridis. NCBI lineage: Eukaryota > Metazoa > Chordata > Actinopteri > Tetraodontiformes > Tetraodontidae > Tetraodon > Tetraodon nigroviridis. The sequence continues at coordinate 938,417 of CAAE01015003.1, forward strand.
CTGCAACTCTCCCCTTGGATTCATCATTCACTGGCTAAAAAAAGGTGGAATTGAAAAGCAGTCCTTGTGAGACAGGGCAGCAGCTCCGCACGTCCTTCACCTCCACGTGCAACATCAGGAAGGGCTTTTCGTACTAAAACAGGCACCTGATGCACTGGTGAATTAAGCCGCGTTAACCTTTGTGAGTATTCTGTTACGTTGTTGTGGTTTAGGTTGTAATTTACGCCCGTTGCTCTGCGCTAAAGTAAAAGAATGAGAAATTTGCATTTCATTCCATGCGTTTTTTTAATCAAGCCTGTGGACCTGCGCTGCAGCTTTGGGCCCAGTTAAGTGATGACTCCCGCTGACAGACTGTCCTCCATCAGAGACGCAGCACTTGTCCCAGACAGACACCAGCCCCCCCCCCACAACCACACACGCCGCCACCCTTTTTTCATCTCGTCCCAAGTGGATTTGAGGGCTCACCCAGCAATAGAAGAGAAATAACACATCTGCCAGGACATCAGTCTCTAAAGCAGCCAGTCAGCTTACCTTTGAGTTGACTGTTGCCAAGCAGAGCTTCTCATCTCTCAGTGTTGGTCTCACATCTACAAGGCTTGCTGAATACCTTGTTTTTGATTGTTTTTCTCTTCATTAGGCAGCATAGTGATGCGACAGATTCTGATATTGTTTCCTGTCTTAGGGACTTTCTGTCTAGAACAGCAGGGACAGTGTCCCCTCAGGACACTGTCCAGGACATATTCTCACCTAGCAGGCCCTGGCATGGCCTGAGCATCCACCTTGAGTCTCCGATTAGAAGTCGGCAGTGATGGACACCGAACCTAAACCTTGTATTTTATCTTTCCAATAGCAAAATCAAGATTAAGAGAAACTGTTTTAAAACTCTTTCACAGGAAGTTGACCAGTAACGTTCTCCTCCAGTGAGAAAAACAGATTTTAAACAACACAAAAAGGATAATTGAGTGTGTGTGTGTGTGTGTGTGTGTGTGTGTGTGTGTGTGTATCCTACCTGCCTATTCCTCAGGAGGATGTCGATGTGAATATACTTGCAGGAAAGAAGAGCTTCGTCTGACTCTCGACTCATCGTTCGTTAACTTCACAGGTGCTCTTGGGGAATCCTGGGGCCATACTCCCCCAGCCACCGCCACGGGCAATTTCAGCCTTTTGAAATGCAAAACACTCAGCGTGGATGTGTTTGCGTGTCTGTGTGTGTGTGTGTTCGTGCACGCGCTTCTGTTGGTGGGTGGGTAGTACATACGGATTTGCACGTCTCTGCGCACTTCAGTCGATTTGCGCGCATGTTCCCGTAACTTATCTTAAAAGCAACAAACTCCAGTGGCGCCCCGGCGCAGCGGCAGTCAAATACAATAACATCTAAAAGGCCTGCTACCTTGGGCTGGCTCGGTCCATAGAAGGGACCCTCCAAAACTCAGCGCCGACAAAGAACATACCTTCAATTAGCCCAACCATTAACATTTTAGAGGAAGTCTGTGTTTGGGTCCCCTGGCTCTCTGCACTCCCCACCAGTCTCCTTTTTATATTCAAATCCACAACATTAAAGTTAAAGCCATATCTAATCCTAAAAATGGGTTTTTTATAGTTTCATAAGGAGATAATGCCTGAAGTTTTGGCAGGCAGGGTAATTGCCAGGTTCTGGAGGAAGGAAGGCGTTATTGTACTGAACAATCACCGTGGGCCATAAGTGCTGCTGTAAGTCGAAACAGGCAGGAGCAAAGAGCTGTTTGATATTGTCTTTTCTAAGTTATTGGGCGATTAGTCAATCACACTACCCTACATTCTGTAAAAGAAGTGCCTGTCTGGGGGTCGCCTCAACGCTCGAGTGCATTTGTGGGCATTATCATGTTGCACTTGGGTTCGCTCGTCTCCGAAAGAGACGCCACTATTGATTTGTTTCATTTTTCTGCGTCTGGCTGCTGTCACTTATCGGTGGCATCTCAGTGCTGGGCGGGCAGGGGTCGCCCATCGGCCCACCGCCGTAACAGAAAGTGACAGGGTACAAAATGGCGTGGCGCTGCGGCGGTAAACTTTGTGTGAACTTGTGCCACACACCCTTCAACTAGAATACAGTCTTCCAGGACACTTAACCCCAGGGTCAGCCGAAGTGAATTCCTCCCAAACACACCACTCGCATTCACACGCAAGCGTTTGTGTAACCTCAAAAGAATTTTAAATGGCCATCTCCAGGCTGACAAATCTATAATGCTGGTCTGTCCGTTTATTAATTGTCGCTATGCATCCACCCTCCTGATGCAGTCTGCAAACGGATTAAGACATCACAGATAGATCATTACCATTTTCATTGGTGACTGTGAAAAGCAGCGTGAGGCCGGTGGATGAAGACGTTAATGCGTTTGAAGGAAACGCCCCTCTGAAATACTGAAATTATGTATTGATTTTCCTTCTGTCTTTCGCCCCGATGCCTCTGGGTAATTGGGTTTTTGCTGCCGATGAACTGAACCGCCAGGATCTAGATGTGTCTGGACTGTGAGGGTTTTTTTGTTTTTTTTTTTTTTTTTACTTTTGCATTAGGAACACCACGTTCTGTTGTTGCATCACCTTCCCTCTGTAGGGCCAATTTGCCGTATTACTTGTATTTTCCTTTACTTCCTTTACTTTCTGTGGTTACATCTTTCAACACCAGAAACATTTTGATCAGGAAGGGAAAATATTTGAGTAATTGCATCCGTGCGGCTGCTGCTGCTGCTGCTAAGGAAATTGGTTGGTTTCACAAAAGACCTGAATGGAACTTGCGGACGCTTACTTTGCATCTTTGTTGATGACGGGCCACATACAGGAAACTTTATTCACATGACCTTTGGGGGAGGTTTCCGCTCTGCTAACACAGTTAGAATCCGTCGGCAGCTGCAGAAGACCTTGTTTTAAATCCTAGACTTTCCTGTTGTCCAATAACTCACAAAAATCCCAGATCTGGATGAATATTTTATTCAGAACACATGGGTTAAGTAGGAAAACTTCATTTTTCCCAGTCTATGTTATTAAGGTGCTGCTTGGATTTGACAGGGTCCCCCGTTTATTCGACAGACACGTTGACCAACTGAGCCAGAGTGCCTCTGCCGGTGTGACCTCTGACCTCTGACCTGAGAGCTGAGATGACACTATCATACATATTTGATAAATGGCTGTTAATCCAGGTGGTTCTGTTAAAAGCTATCCAGTAGTCGTGTTTGATGGGTGTCAAGTTTGACATTAACGAACAAGGTGAGCAGCAGGATAAATGATTATTATCATTAATATTATCCTACTGGAGGCGCTACACTCTAATTCTGTCAGCTTCTATCTGGTAGACAATGAGCGCTCTGTATGAAATGTCTTTTTTAGGACAATGATCCTTGTGGGCATTAGGGGGAGATGAAGACAAACTGTCGCTGACAGTCCACAATTCCCAAGTTATAGAATAAATGTTTTCCTCCTGGTCCAAAAAAAAAAAGTCTATCCATCACATTTTTAGAGCACTTCCCCCCCCAAAAAAACTTTAGTTTCCAGGCCTGGCCATGGTTCGCCTGGATGAAAGGCACCTCCTGTATTTAGATTAGAGTTCTTCCGAGGTTAAACGGACTTAATGTGATTCTGCTGCCTCTTTAAGGTTCTGAACAGCTTTAGAAAATGAAACGCGTCTGGGCACAATCAGCGAGCGTACTAAACATCAGACAGGAAAGGGGGCAAAAATTGATTTAAATTCCTCTGATGTGGCATTGTCTCCACTTGGTTGAAAAATGGAATGAGGGGGGAGCTGTGGTAAATTGCTCTGCGAATGTGGCTCCTGAAACCAATACTGTTTTCTTTGCTTTGCTAATTATTAATTACCCATCTCCATGCATATGTGTTTATTCCTAATTGTATTTGATGGATGAGTGGCAGCTTTGACACCTCATTAGACCAGATTAATTGAACGACACAATATTTATGTCTCGCCAATGACCAGTTATCCCACCATCTATCATTGAGATGATCTCGCTGATTGAAAACCACTGGTCCGTGTAATCCTAATTATTTGGAATTAGAAAAGAATTTATAGCTTCTTGTGGCGTTTTCCTGTGATGACGGCAAATTGGAAACATTAAATGCATAACGAGGGAGAAAATGAGAGGAAGACACAATCACAGAATTAATGGGGGTGAATGTCGGAGAAGAGGGAAGGACCCATAAAACAAACGAGCTTTATTCAGTAGAGCTGTGGTTTGCTCCTGCAGCACAGCCACACTGGCATGTTTTTTTAAGATTCTGGCATAATATTTGTCCTTTTTTTTTTTTTTTTATTCAGAATTCCAAAAGGAATTTTTAAAAAATTGCACAACTCCCCATCCACTCACTTCCAAACACGCTCCTGCAGAGCATCTCAAACCATACTTGTCTTTCATTTAAAAAGTTGGCTGAGTACTGTGGAAAAAAAAAAGCATTTCCACTGAACTTCATATAACCCTCCTTCCAACTTCTGCAAAGCTTTACCCCTCATGGGAAGAGCACAAGCTAAAATCCAGCATTTGAGCTCACAGAGAAGCAACAAGGCCCTGAAGAGTGGAGCTTTTACTATCATACAGTACAGGAAAGCCTCAAGGAACTCGCTTCTTTCCCAGGTAGTGAGAACTTCCTCGAGCTTATTTCTTAACTTTTCAAGTTGTTAATGCGTTAGTCGGCTCCCTCATGGGCTTGAAAGAGGCGGCAGTGATTGAATTAAGCTGTTTGGGACATTTTGACAAGCTTTCTAGTAAAAAGGCAGTCACAGCTGGAATCTTAAGGGCCCATTCACTCACAAACAGATGCTTGTATTGAATACTGTGTGTTTTCACACATGCAATTCAAATTTAAAAAAAAAAAAAACTTTAAAAAATCTGCTGAACGAAATCCTTCAGTGGAATATAAAGAGCAACTATTCCTGAAAAGATGCTCTATAATGCCATTTACACCATAGTATTTTAATCAATTTAACTGGCTTTTTTAGATATACTTGGCTCAAACTGCTCTCTCTGGTTTTAAAAATAGGACAAATGGTCTTTTCGAAGCAACTGGGGGAGAAGTTTAATCTCATTGAATGAAGCCAGAGCCAGACGTTTAGCTCCACAGTATAGAATACAAGATTATAACAGCCTGATATTGGCCTTCCACCACCCGTTTATTTTTATCCTCTATTAAGGCAGCGATATCCTTAAAGGCTGCCAAAATTATCCCGTAAAAATGCTGACTGGGAAAAATGAAAGGTTCCAGGCTGTTCTAGTAAGCAATCTGCGCGCATGGTGGAGCAATGTGACTGCTGTGCTTGCTATACCAACAGGGGTGACCCCAGCTGGATGGAGAGGTGAGGCTAAATGAAAGTCATCCTGGGCTCTTCGGGGAGCCAGGTCTGGGATACGGAGCCTCTCTGGAAAATGAGATGTGCTGCCAACAGATGCAGTTTTACCTAACTGTTTGGTTTTAGTGTGATACTCATCAGTTTAAAATCCATCAAACACTTCCTTGCACCAGACTGATTCACGTGTGCGTTTAGTTATTTTCATTTCTGCGCTGTAGCGTCGTGTTTTCAGCAGTTCCGCTCTAACTGAGCTAACTGCTTCTTCACGCAGTCGTTGATACGCCACCCGTCCCATCCTCCGCAGGGCTAATTTATACAGAAATGCTTCCTTCCTTTGTGGAATTGGGACAAGCAAAAGAGAGTAATTTCCTTATCAAACAAACATCGCTCATTTGAAATGGAAAGTTTTGTTCCAAGTTAAGTGCTCCTCAGAGCAAAGCTGGTAATTGAAGAGTCACAAGCGCCCTGCGGGTGTTCGGAGACGCTGAGGCTTCACAAGATTTCTGCCGTGACTCAAATTTTATTTTTCTGTTCTTCTCCCAGTCACTTATGTTATCCTTGCAGGTGTTATGAAGCACCTAGCTGCTTCTCTTCTGAAGAGATAAAAGAATAATGCTCTGTTTGCCGGTGTGGACTCAAAGCTGCTGTGTAAAGTTACAGCTTTTCCTTAGTATTAGCTCTTCTCTCTGCAGACTCTGAACACATGAGCATGTTACGTACGCACAGGCGTCATAAAGTAGTAAAAAGCTGACACTACGTGAGCTGTTTTTACCAGCCGCCTTATTGGAATGAACTTGAGAGGAACGTATTGATCTCGCCTCGTAAGGCAATGACACAGCCCGGCTGTAGCTTTAGAGGTGACCCCATCCGGCCCCCTGTGCAGGTGAGGTAGACGAGTAGCCCAGGCCCCGTCTGGTGTCAAGGACGCTGTTTAAAATTAGAGCACCCCAGGCGCAACTGATCCCACTTATATCTGATGTCATTAGACACAGCGGAGAATGTTTGCGGTCGCTGGAATCACAATCAAGGCTTTCAGTAAAGCGCAGCAGCAACGCAGGGGTAGAAAAATGTCCTCGTCCTAATGTATGCCATTTTGGCGATTGCCTTTAACCAAAGTGTCTTATCATGATCAGATGCATTTTAGTAATGAAAGCAGAGGCAACTGTGGCGGTGTTGGTGGAGCAGCCCGGAACAGCACCAGTGCACAGGGACAATCATTTAGGAGTTTATAAAAATGTTATCTTGGGAAAGAATGTAGGTTCTAATCAAGTTTCTGGTCAATCTTGGTTACACATCTTTCATTTACAAAACAACATCGATTTTAAAAAAAACCTCGAGTTACTAAGTAAATACTAAATACTTAAAAAAATAAAATTAAAATAATTCATAGCGTCAGGTTTTGTAGATTATTCCGTCTGTTTTGTGTCAAAGAAAATATTTCAAATAATCAAGGTAGCCTAGTCATGCCGTGACTCCCTGATTAGCACCCCTGCTTGGATGATTTTGTTGTAAATGCCCCCAATTAAATGAGAAATTAAGAAGCAAGAGATGGAGGCTAATAGCATTTATTAACCCAGCAGGAACGGGCGGGCAGCGGCCACCACAGTCCGCCACCAGCTCCAGCGATGGTTCAGCCAGGCAGGAGAGGCGAACATAATGGTAATAAAAAAAACAAATGCACCCAGCTGATGAATGCAGCCCTGTGGCTATATTAATTATCCCTCTCCACACTCCTCCAGCGACAGCAGCCAAACAAGAGCGTGATGGCGAGAAAGAAGTGTGCAAATGATTAATCTGTGTGAGTAAGGCTTTTAGATGACGCTTCATGTTAATAGCCACACACACACACACACACACACACACACACACACACACACACACGCACAGTGGTTCATGATGGAGGTGGTGTTTAGGTTTCACTCTTTGATTTAAAACAAAAAAATAAGATTTTAACTTAACCTTTTAAATATTTACTTTAATTACATTTGTCCACAGATCGGTATTGATGATGAAGTATACTTGATGCGAAACTAGTCAGGAAGCATATTTTAACGGAACATTTCATCATTAACTTGGTGTAAATTGAAAAAATACTATACTTGGTGAAAAACTTCAGCGAAATTATACAAATTGAATTGATTAGATGCTTTAAATTATTATATTTATAGTTATATACTGTATCTGACTGTAGCCAACAGGAAAAATACAGCTATAGAATTTATAGACTTGTATTAATGGCTACAAACTACCGGTACATATTATCACTTTTAGAATTTACATTTCCTTTTTTTAGCAGAAAAAAAATGTTCCTGACATATAAACCATAAAAAATAAGAACATTTAAAATACTGTTAATATTTAAAAATGTGTATGTTTTAAAGAATTCCATGATTTTTTTACAATATTTTATTGGTCAGGTGACATCAAAGCATGACGAGAAGTACAATTTGAATACAATTCAAGGATTGTGGTTATGATAAGTGTGGGGCATCAAAGATTCTCAAGCAACTGTCAAATCTAACAGAATGTCATTAGAGAAGCAGACGTGTTTTGTAAATACACACACATAATCTCATTTTATGCGCCCTTCCACCCCCCCAAAAAAAAAGGTTGAAACATTTATTATAAGTGAATTGGAAATCACCAAGATAAAGAGCTCATTCTGCATGTAGAGCAGGGGTCTGCTGAGGGTCATGAGGTCTGGCATAAAACACCTCATGAATCATGAATTTTATTACATGCAGCCAGTGTGTGTGTGTGTGTGTGTGTGTGTGTGTGTGTGTGTGTGTGTGGGGGGGGGCGTGCCCCTCAAATCAACACAGTATGTAATTACTATGTTTTGACAGATAACGATTGACTCTTTGTCACTTTGCGGCGCCAGGATGCCGTCGTTCACAGACGTTTTAATCTGGGCTGGGCTGTTTGACACGGTCGTCAGCTCTCGTTCGCCTCTACTGTACAAGCATAAATTTTACTTCAAAAGGGAGCCATTTTTTACCATCCATCCATTCTAAATAATAGTTGATACCGAGTGAGAACCAGCAGCTATTGTTGTTTAAGAACCTCAAGCGCAGTTCGGGAGGAGCGGCGTTGCGGTGGCAGGGTTGGAAATCTGTCTGATTTGAATAAAGCCTTAATGACTGGATTAGGGTTTTGACTCTGTGGTGATTGTGCGATTGTGGGATTTCAGACTGAGAGCCCAATAGATTTCTTGTCAGATGCCAGGAAGCCAGGTGTCCTGTCGCGCTGCGAGGGTGGACCTGGCCACGGGACGTACTGTACAGCCCACCAGGAGAGGAAGATGACATGAAAGGACAATTCTGGCCCTGATAGATGAATATTTCAAGTTGTTTTTCCCCTGATTTTTGTTCTTCAAAGACTTCAGTAAATGTGAAGTCATACATGTGGTCCGATTAGTGCGTCCTCCGTGGTTCATTAAAAACATAAACATATCTTTATTGATTATGTCTGGATGTCTTAATAAGATCAGCTGGAATATCCTGGTTTTCCTCCACAGGAAAGTACATTAAATGCTAAAATATTGATCAGAAATTTAATTGAGAATGCGCAGCTCCTTTATCAGGCAATCAGCTTCTGCTCCCGTGACTTTGATATGGGCTGACATGAAAAGAAGCCGTTCAAATTTGTAATTCTGTTTTATTTAAACGACTGTGGGAAAAAAAGAGTCTGTCCCAAGGCTTTTTGGCGACACAGCACTGCCATGATCAATACGAGTGTGTGATGGGTTTTGCATCGATCAGGAAAATGTGGGTTGATGAAGTGGTGGGGGTGAACGGTGGGAGGGGCGGATGAAAGGGAAGGGGTGTTCTTTGGGTTTCCTGATGGCCGCCGCATTAGCCTGACCTGGTAAACATGTGACCAAAGTGGACTGAAGCTGCCGTGTTGTTCGGGCTCCCCTGAGGATGGTTTCCTGTTTCTCGCTCTACTTCTGCAGGGCGCTGTCAGAGCCCCCCTGTGTGATCGGAGAACCTGCGTGGGAACCAGGTGCTGCTAAATCAGGGCAGGTGGTGCAGCAGCAGATCCACGGCAGGGAGGATGAAAGGGTAAAGAGTTTAGCGCTGTAATCTGGTTCTGAACCTTAAAGCGCTGTTAAATCGCCTTCGGTCTGCTGCTTCTTCTGATTTTCCACGGCTTCCTCTGCCACTGCAGATGTAAACAGAGGAAATCTCCAAATAGACACTCCTCATCTGTCCATCTGTCTGTCCAGGGGGTCTGTCCGTCTGTGTTTTGCAGTACTGTGTGAATGACTGGACACCAGCTGGTAAGCCCCGCCCATCGCAGCTACCCGTGCATGCTTTCAAGACAGCCCTTCTAACAGCAGCCAATAGTTGTGGCTGTATATGCTGAGGCCACACCCCCCGGCTCTTAAAGAACCCCCCAGCACCCTCAATGGAGACTCAGTCCCGTCGCTGACTTCCTCAGCCCAAGCACGCTCTCATCACTGCTGCGCCCTTTCCTCTGTTCTCTGCATCTGCTCTGTCCATCATCTGCTCATCATTACCTCGTCTCTCTGCTCTACTTTCTGCTTTTCTCTTCATCCATCCCCGCTGCTCTTTCTTTTTCCACCTTCTCCTGTGTGCTGCACCTGTGCAGGCTGGAGTTGCCGGGCCGAAGCAGAAGGTGTTTTTGCGGTGAAGAGAGGGAGGGGAGCCAACAGCCAAAACCTGACCAACGTTTCATGAAGAAATGTGGAGATTTAGGGACTGATCTCCTCCTCTAGCGCTTCTCCAGCTGTTTACTCCTTTTTCTCGCATCACCTGGAATGCTTAACGTGGACTGATGGATGTTTCCGAACTCTGCATTCCTGACCCTCTCTGCTACCACAACCAGTAGGTGTACCTTTTAAACTTTGTACCTTTTAAACCTTGTTCCAACTTTAGGTAAAATAATTTGTTTTACATCTTTATTTCTGTATGTGTCAAAAAATGAAGAGTGAGATCAAGTTTACACAAAGTAAACAGTTATCCAAGTATGGGACGGAGGGGCTCGGTGTGTCAGAGAGGCTGCAGCGAGAAGGCATGCGGTCCGCAGCGGACGCCTGCACAGCCGCCTCCTATCGCAGTATTTAGAGTTTAAAATCCAGAGTAAAGGCATCTTAAAGCAGACAACATCCTGGAGGCCGTTCTTTTTGTGGTTGAACGTGATGTGTGCTGCAGCTTTCCAGAGAATCAGGTAGTGTGTGTGTGTGTGTGTAATAATAGTAATAATAATAAAGTGTAAACACAGAGATGAGGCAGCTTTTCAGGACCAGAGAAGTCCTGAAGTACAAAGCTCAGGCGGAGCAGGCGTCTTGACTGCACTCCTCACACATCTAGAAACGATCCTCTTGTGAGAGGACAGCGAGACTCTTTAGCATCCTCTTAATGATAAGCTGTAGATTGGAGAGATTTAACCGGATGAACACTTTTACCTGACAGTAAACTGTATACGTTAAAAAAAATCTGTAACAAATATCTCAGCTTTTTTTGTCTTACAAATCCTTAATTTTATTTAATAATTGCTATTTTAATATGAAAGGCTTAGTTGCTGATTCACCCGTAGTTAAATGTCCATAATCCCAACATGCAACAGTCATGTCACACTGCAGTTTTATTATCACCCTTAAATAACTCCGCATTTCAGTTTCTTCATTAATCATAGAAATTGTATTTTAATACATTTTTATTAAGTGGATTTTGTTTAAAGCTTTGAATTTTAAATGTATGTGTATTTATTTTTTTGTCAGCTGCCCTGAGCGCTTCTTAGTTTTGCACAGTGTGTTTTAAAACTGCTTTAAATTGATGCAAAATATTGCACTGACTAGTTTATTTTTAGATCTCCTAAAATGTCATAAACTCAACATTCTTTTTAAAAAACTCTAATCTATAAATTAATATAAATGAAGCCCAATACTCACATTTGTGTGTATAGACAGTAATTGTAGCTTACCTCTCTGTGTGTGTGTGTGTGTGTGTGTGTGTGTGTGTGCGTTCACACATTTGTAAACTTCTTTTTAGACTCCTCTGTTGACTAAAATCTTTATTATTACTGCACCTTTCCTCGTTTTTACACACTGGTGCCATTAAAACCCTCTCAAAGGTCAGAACTCCTGGGAAATTTGGACAGTTTAACATGCAAGACTATCATGAATTCTGTCTGATTTTAAGGAAAAGCTGTAATTTTTAAACGATACAAGTGTTTTTGACATGCTTGCAGAGACTGAGGGCATGATTACGATCGCGTGTAGTTTGTTTACTACTGTCAAACTCTAAAGCTTTGGTTTAAGAGTCACATAAATCTGCACTGAGTTTAGTTTGTCTTCATGGAATCCTATTAATAAATCTACTAGAAGCAACTAGCTGTTCTACCAACTGTCTGTTAACCCAAGAGGTCAGAGGTCCCACAACTGTTAGTGGCCAACTCTCACGCTGTCACACTGGCAATGGCACATCTCCAGTATTTCATAGCTATTATGTAGAAATTCTAGCAATATATAGGTTTTATTTTTGTGGGGGGGGGGGGTTTATTTGTCTTTTAAATAATTTTTACAACATTATAAAGTAAACCACCCGTTTGCATTCTCATAATCAAAAAATTTGCATGAAGAGCCAGTATTTTACATTCTGGAATAAAACTTGGAGATATTGATCATTTCCATCCCGTAATATAAAAAAAAAAAAAAAAAAACCCTGAGAAATATGACTCCTTCTGTGTTTGCTCAACAAGTTTATGACATTAACAGGACTGATTTTTACTTGACTGAACAACTGCATTATTCACACGTACCATTTAAATGTTGATTATGTTTAATTTATGGTAATAAACCCCACCCAGCCGTTGCCCCACAGGTACCTCTCACATAGAAGTAAATGTTCATGCACAATACAGATCCACCAAAGAATCCCACACTGACCTGGGATCTAATTTTAGTGGTGTCATTTCACGGAAACTCCTGACTGTGTCTGAGGAGGAAAGCATCGTTCAGTAAACTGAATTCATTACAGTACGGGCCACACTTTTATAGGGTACGAAAAAATTAGTTAGCGTCAGTTAAATTAATGGATACATGCGTAAGTCTTTCCTCTTCAATAATCAGTAATGAACTATTTAAATGTAATTAGATTTTCTAGAGTTTCCTAAATGATATGAAAGATTTTCTTCAAGTGGAAACTGCTGATAACGCAAATTTAAAAAAGAACAAAGGCATTGAGGGTTTTTCTTTACCGTAAAAAATATATTTTTTTTTACCCCCAATAAAATATGAAGCCTGTTAGCTGATTTTTTTTTAGTTGTTGGATAATTCTCAGCATCGTTAGTTATAATTTGTTACACACAGTCAAAACTTGGTGCAAAGGTCAATGAAAACAATTAGATTGTGGCACCCCGGTGTGATGGGTCCCATGGTTGAGGCTGGGCCGGCGGTGCTGATGGGATGCCAGCAGACATCGGGAGTCCACTGATGGATGGGGTGAGCAGGTGTTGGGACAGTGCTGCGCTGTGTTCATGTTGTGGGAACCAAAAATGCCGTTTCCCTCCAACTCTTTTTTTTTTTCCTCCTGCAGCAGCACTAAAAAATGTATGAGGGAAAAAATAGCGTGAGACTAAAACAAATTGCAAAATCTGCTTTAGTTTCGATGGCGGCTAGATTAGAGCGCCATCCAGATCTTGGTCGGTGTGGACCCATCAGGAGGTAGATGGACACCACTTTTTTTTTGCCTGGGTGTTGCTGCCATTGTGTTCAGGCTGAATACAAGCGCAGCATGAGGAGTTCTCAGAGTTTATG
>CAAE01015003.1:951578-971544 GCA_000180735.1 Tetraodon nigroviridis
CAAAGTGGACTGAAGCTGCCGTGTTGTTCGGGCTCCCCTGAGGATGGTTTCCTGTTTCTCGCTCTACTTCTGCAGGGCGCTGTCAGAGCCCCCCTGATGTGATCGGAGAACCTGCGTGGGAACCAGGTGCTGCTAAATCAGGGCAGGTGGTGCAGCAGCAGATCCACGGCAGGGAGGATGAAAGGGTAAAGAGTTTAGCGCTGTAATCTGGTTCTGAACCTTAAAGCGCTGTTAAATCGCCTTCGGTCTGCTGCTTCTTCTGATTTTCCACGGCTTCCTCTGCCACTGCAGATGTAAACAGAGGAAATCTCCAAATAGACACTCCTCATCTGTCCATCTGTCTGTCCAGGGGGTCTGTCCGTCTGTGTTTTGCAGTACTGTGTGAATGACTGGACACCAGCTGGTAAGCCCCGCCCATCGCAGCTACCCGTGCATGCTTTCAAGACAGCCCTTCTAACAGCAGCCAATAGCTGTGGCTGTATATGCTGAGGCCACACCCCCCGGCTCTTAAAGAACCCCCCAGCACCCTCAATGGAGACTCAGTCCCGTCGCTGACTTCCTCAGCCCAAGCACGCTCTCATCACTGCTGCGCCCTTTCCTCTGTTCTCTGCATCTGCTCTGTCCATCATCTGCTCATCATTCCCTCGTCTCTCTGCTCTACTTTCTGCTTTTCTCTTCATCCATCCCCGCTGCTCTTTCTTTTTCCACCTTCTCCTGTGTGCTGCACCTGTGCAGGCTGGAGTTGCCGGGCCGAAGCAGAAGGTGTTTTTGCGGTGAAGAGAGGGAGGGGAGCCAACAGCCAAAACCTGACCAACGTTTCATGAAGAAATGTGGAGATTTAGGGACTGATCTCCTCCTCTAGCGCTTCTCCAGCTGTTTACTCCTTTTTCTCGCATCACCTGGAATGCTTAACGTGGACTGATGGATGTTTCCGAACTCTGCATTCCTGACCCTCTCTGCTACCACAACCAGTAGGTGTACCTTTTAAACTTTGTACCTTTTAAACCTTGTTCCAACTTTAGGTAAAATAATTTGTTTTACATCTTTATTTCTGTATGTGTCAAAAAATGAAGAGTGAGATCAAGTTTACACAAAGTAAACAGTTATCCAAGTATGGGACGGAGGGGCTCGGTGTGTCAGAGAGGCTGCAGCGAGAAGGCATGCGGTCCGCAGCGGACGCCTGCACAGCCGCCTCCTATCGCAGTATTTAGAGTTTAAAATCCAGAGTAAAGGCATCTTAAAGCAGACAACATCCTGGAGGCCGTTCTTTTTGTGGTTGAACGTGATGTGTGCTGCAGCTTTCCAGAGAAACGGGTAGTGTGTGTGTGTGTGTGTGTGTAATAATAGTAATAATAATAAAGTGTAAACACAGAGATGAGGCAGCTTTTCAGGACCAGAGAAGTCCTGAAGTACAAAGCTCAGGCGGAGCAGGCGTCTTGACTGCACTCCTCACACATCTAGAAACGATCCTCTTGTGAGAGGACAGCGAGACTCTTTAGCATCCTCTTAATGATAAGCTGTAGATTGGAGAGATTTAACCGGATGAACACTTTTACCTGACAGTAAACTGTATACGTTAAAAAAAATCTGTAACAAATATCTCAGCTTTTTTTGTCTTACAAATCCTTAATTTTATTTAATAATTGCTATTTTAATATGAAAGGCTTAGTTGCTGATTCACCCGTAGTTAAATGTCCATAATCCCAACATGCAACAGTCATGTCACACTGCAGTTTTATTATCACCCTTAAATAACTCAGCATTTCAGTTTCTTCATTAATCATAGAAATGATTGTATTTTAATACATTTTTATTAAGTGGATTTTGTTTAAAGCTTTGAATTTTAAATGTATGTGTATTTATTTTTTTGTCAGCTGCCCTGAGCGCTTCTTAGTTTTGCACAGTGTGTTTTAAAACTGCTTTAAATTGATGCAAAATATTGCACTGACTAGTTTATTTTTAGATCTCCTAAAATGTCATCAACTCAACATTCTTTTTAAAAATCTCTAATCTATAAATTAATATAAATGAAGCCCAATACTCACATTTGTGTGTATAGACAGTAATTGTAGCTTACCTCTCTGTGTGTGTGTGTGTGTGTGTGTGTGTGTGTGTGTGTGTGTGTCGTGTGTTCACTCGTTTGTAAACTTCTTTTTAGACTCCTCTGTTGACTAAAATCTTTATTATTACTGCACCTTTCCTCGTTTTGTGAAAGTGTTTTTGACATGCTTGCAGAGACTGAGGGCATGATTACGATCGCGTGTAGTTTGTTTACTACTGTCAAACTCTAAAGCTTTGGTTTAAGAGTCACATAAATCTGCACTGAGTTTAGTTTGTCTTCATGGAATCCTATTAATAAATCTACTAGAAGCAACTAGCTGTTCTACCAACTGTCTGTTAACCCAAGAGGTCAGAGGTCCCACAACTGTTAGTGGCCAACTCTCACGCTATCACACTGGCGATGGGACATCTCCAGTATTTCATAGCTATTATGTAGAAATTCTAGCAATATATAGGTTTTATTTTTGTGGGGGCGTTTTTTATTTGTCTTTTAAATAATTTTTACAACATTAGAAAGTAAACCACCCGTTTGCATTCTCATAATCAAA
The DNA here is from genome assembly GCA_000180735.1 of Tetraodon nigroviridis. Taxonomy (NCBI): domain Eukaryota; kingdom Metazoa; phylum Chordata; class Actinopteri; order Tetraodontiformes; family Tetraodontidae; genus Tetraodon; species Tetraodon nigroviridis. Next base: position 954,188 of record CAAE01015003.1, read on the forward strand.
AAATTTGCATGAAGAGCGAGTATTTTACATTCTGGAATAAAACTTGGAGATATTGATCATTTCAATCCCGTAATATAAAAAAAAAAAACCCTGAGAAATATGACTCCTTCTGTGTTTGCTCAACAAGTTTATGACATTAACAGGACTGATTTTTACTTGACTGAACAACTGCATTATTCACACGTATCATTTAAATGTTGATTATGTTTAATTTATGGTAATAAACCCCACCCAGCCGTTGCCCCACAGGTACCTCTCACATAGAAGTAAATGTTCATGCACAATACGGATCTACCAAAGAATCCCACACTGACCTGGGATCTAATTTTAGTGGTGTCATTTCACAGAAACTCCTGACTGTGTCTGAGGAGGAAAGCATCGTTCAGTAAACTGAATTCATTACAGTACGGGCCACACTTTTATAGGGTATGAAAAAATTAGTTAGCGTCAGTTAAATTAATGGATACATGCGTAAGTCTTTCCTCTTCAATAATCAGTAATGAACTATTTAAATGTAATTAGATTTTCTAGAGTTTCCTAAATGATATGAAAGATTTTCTTCAAGTGGAAACTGCTGATAACGCAAATTTAAAAAAGAACAAAGGCATTGAGGGTTTTCTTTACCGTAAAAAATATATTTTTTTTACCCCCAATAAAATATGAAGCCTGTTAGCTGATTTTTTTTAGTTGTTGGATAATTCTCAGCATCGTTAGTTATAATTTGTTACACACAGTCAAAACTTGGTGCAAAGGTCAATGAAAACAATTAGATTGTGGCACCCCGGTGTGATGGGTCCCATGGTTGAGGCTGGGCCGGCGGTGCTGATGGGATGCCAGCAGACATCGGGAGTCCACTGATGGATGGGGTGAGCAGGTGTTGGGACAGTGCTGCGCTGTGTTCATGTTGTGGGAACCAAAAATGCCGTTTCCCTCCAACTCTTTTTTTTCCTCCTGCAGCAGCACTAAAAAATGTATGAGGGAAAAAATAGCGTGAGACTAAAACAAATTGCAAAATCTGCTTTAGTTTCGATGGCGGCTAGATTAGAGCGCCATCCAGATCTTGGTCGGTGTGGACCCATCAGGAGGTAGATGGACACCACTTTTTTTTTGCATGGGTGTTGCTGTCATTGTGTTCAGGCTGAATACAAGCGCAGCGTAGAGGAGTTCTCAGAGTTTATGTCATTGATCAAATGAAATTAACCCAAAGAAGAAGAGGAAGTGCATCTCATCATGAAGCGCAGGTCAGCCAGCATATTTAATTTAATGGGCCTCATCCGAGCCGCACGAGGTCTGACACCGTGAACTTAATTCCTCTTCACCGCGTTAATTTGCATTGTGTCAATTGACCAGAGCGCTGAGTGTATCAGCTCCAGCCCCTCTTAAAATTCAGCCCATGCCCTCATACCATTAGGCAAATGCAAAGTTGTGTCATTTACACATTTGAAGAGGGGTAAAAAAGAAGGGGTGGGGGGGGCACAGAGAGAAAAGCCAATTTGCGCTGGACAAGACTGGCTTGTGATTATCAGTGGATGTTATTACTGTGCAGTAGCAGACGTTTGAAGGTTATGTTTCTGGGCAGTAATTGAAATGCAAAATAACATTAGGATCGATGGCCATCTCTGTTTATTTATGAAATCAATATCACAACTGTCCCTCGTGAGTCCTCCTCTGATTCTCAATGACGGCTTAAGTCGCCGCTCGTTTATTCTTTCTCCCCCATAACCTCCTTCTTTTGTCTCTTTTTAAAAGGCAGTTAGGGGTGTGTTTGACTTTGCAGTGAGAGCAATTTCCTGGAGGTGGTGGATGTGTATGTAGATGGGGGTTGAGTCTGCAGGTAGGGAGACATCATCCATGTGGGAAATCTATGCCGTCTCCTCCTCATGGCACTGACATTGGAGATGCTGGGTGCACGGGTGCGCGGGTGTTGACAGAAACCACGGGGCAGAATCAGAGCCCCCATTTGCATGTACACAATACAAGAACTTCACAAACTCCGGCTGAAGTAGAAAAAGAATATTCCCGGCAGTGCAGAGCATCGCTGGCAGGACTGGGAGCACGTGGGAAATATTCAAAGGTCCAGTTTCAGCAGAGCTTTCAGCCATATCTAATGGCCTTCTTTAGCGTTTGAACTTGATCAAGTGGCCTGAATAATAACCTCAGAAAAGACAATTAAGCCCAACTGGAAAATGATTGTTCGATTAATCATTTGACAGAAAATTAATTACTTTTGTATTGTACTTTTGTAAATGTATGTTTAAGCAATAAAACTTTTTTTTCTTAGACTACGTGATAGATCAAATAGATTTATAATTAAACCTTGGTTTTCTCTAATACTGAGGTGCAGCATTAAACATACAAAAAAAGAATTTAGAGTTTTTCTGTGCTGTGAGATTTTTATCAAAAGGAAAAATTGAATGGTGCAACAGTCTCCTAATTTAAGAGTTAATGCTTGATAATTATAATCTGATAATAATGATAATATTTGTTTTTTGCAAATCTGCACGCATCGGAAGCTCTAAAGCCCCCCAAAAATATTCAATGAAACATTATAGATTTTAGACTTCATTTGGTTTCAAATTTTCTTTTGTGACCTTCATTTGCGCCCACGTCACACGCGTCTTGTTGTCGCTACTTAACACTTGGGCGACACGCGCTACCCCATTTTCCCACCCGCATGACCATTCATTTCCCAGACACTTTGGCGGCAGACTAACAGTGTAATCTATGTGTCAGGCAGGAAGGGGCACTTAGTTTAAAGCTGATAGAGTTTGCCCCAAACAAGGACAGCCTATCATAGAAAGATTAATGAACTAATTTCATGCATGGCTCCTTGCCTCTGTCCTTCCGCGCTTCTATGTTCCGGCTGTGTGTTCGGCGTAGTGATTTACGCAGCGTTGCGTGCTACAAGCTCAACACAAAGCTGAACAATAACATTTCTCCCCGGCTGGAAAATACTCGTAAAGAACTGATTTTTTTACCCCTCAATTCAGGTCTGGGGCCAGCGTGAAGAAATGCTTTGACTGATATTTTATCTTATTTTTTGTAGTGCAACATTCCAGAGGCTGGAATGTGTGTATGTGTGTGTAGGGAGGGGGGGACATGAAGCATTGGTCGCTGGTCTGAGCGAGTCAGATCATACACAGTTGTGTCCAGATGTGCTGTCTATAAAATCAAAGGGAGTGAGATGACCTTCACATCTGTCTGGGGGACCCGCCAGTCGCCTTCATTTTGGACCATCTCTCTTTACAGTGGAGCAAACGTATCTGTTAGATATCAGGTGCAATGCAATTGTGAGTACGAGTGTGTGAGTGTGTGTGTAAGCGTGTGTTGTTGTCAAGCAAAACAAGGTAGGTTGCGCTTCTTTAATACTAAAATTGGAACCAAATTATCAAAGTACGTCTTGGCAAATTGGTGGCTTGGTGCCATTATTTCATTTTGACAGATTTGAAAGGACCCATTAGATATTTCTATTAAACCATATGAGAAAACGTCTCCCCAGCGTTACTGTGCGCTAAGTGTGGAATGAACTACTTTTTGCATATGCCACTATGTACAATTCCTCCGGGAATCTCCATATCTGGCTGCAATGATGTATTAACTGTTACCATGCCGCTTTCTCCAATTCCCTCAGATGGGAGGCAGTACACCTCGTCTAGGTGCACGCTCATGCTAACAAGATTTAACTTGAGTGCTGCGAATCTTTTAAACCACAGTGGCCTCAGAATCAAGACTAACAAAATTTCTTATCGCTCCATCTTGCACTGTGTTAACAGTCCTGACTGATTAAAAATGCATAAGGAATGTCTGGGACCCGTAAGAGGAGGGTTGATTTTTTCTTTTTTTTTCATGCCTCTGGAACAGGAAGGAAGCAAAGGATCAATAGATCTGATCCAGGCCCTGGGGTAGAAGCTGTCTCCTCTTCCTCCCTCCACCTGCTGCCCGTTAGCAGTTAAAAGGGAGGTTTCAAGTTGTCCGAGGCTGATGACTTCATGGCTTTATATAAACACTCGTGCAAAGAGGCGGCCGAGGGGGAAAACAGTTCTAACCACAGCACCGGATCTGCAAACAGGAAGCACAGTAGCGGATGCAGACCGCGCCGGCCGCCATCACTCACTCTTAGCCTCCAGAATTTACACTCTGCTTAAAGTTGTAGCCTCAATCAGAAACACGGCCTCCCTTTCCGACCTCTTCCAGATCATCACCGATGTCCATCGTAACCCAGCACCATCCTTTGGCGAACTCACGGGGACTATTGATTGGGTCACATATTACCCATGATCCTCCATATGCTGAGTGTAACACCTCTTTGTGTCCATTAACAGCCTTCTGGAGTTTCATTCATTCATTTACTCCTGGCAGCAGTCCAGTTGTGGGCATTGTTTGCGAGACGTATGGGGCATCTGTTGACACAGCCATTATTTAACAATTTGCCTGGGAGAAATAAGCCTGCACTACTATGTGCCCCTGCATTCCAACACATACAGTAAATGATTGTATCTGTAACATAATCTATCAAACTCCAATACTCCGTCACGGCCGATGAATCTCTCACAGGATGATCAGGCGATGAAGGAAAACCACGCTGGCCATATCCCGGCAGGCCGTAAGGATTCTGCATGCTGACATTGTTTACTCATCACTTCTGAACAATATTTTTCCATCTTGTGTGTCTCTGTCCAGGCTGCTAACCAGAATGCCCTCTGACGACCGGCATCTGTCCTCCAGCTGTGGTTCCTACGTCAAAACTGAGCCCTCCAGCCCGTCCTCCTCGCTGGTAGACACCGGCAGCCATCACAGTCCCAGCGCTAACTCTGACGCCAGCGGCGGCTACATCAACGGCAGCGGCAGGCACTCCCACGCCCTGGACTCGCCACCGATGTTCAACCCAGGCATGCTGGGAGGCACCACCTGCCTACGTCGCTACGAGGAGTGCCCCGGCAGCGTGGTGGACGACTCCCCGATCAAGTGCGAGTACATGCTGAACGCCATTCCCAAGAGGCTGTGCCTGGTGTGCGGCGACATCGCCTCAGGGTACCACTACGGGGTGGCCTCCTGTGAGGCTTGCAAAGCCTTTTTCAAAAGGACAATACAAGGTATTTCCCAACTCATCCAAGAATAATTATAATTTCTGTAATTTCCCCAGTGATTGGAGTTTTTCTTTAAAACGTGCCTTCTTGTGTTGTACAAAACCACTTTTTCGACATTTAGTAGCTTCATAAAAACAATTGTTCCCTATCTCCAGAGCTTCACCCTGATCTTTCTTGCTCTTATGGGAGTATAGGTGGTGATTTTGAGCAGCAGACATCCATAAACTGATCTAAATCGTTTCCTGGTGATGAGGTAGTGATCCCTGTTTTTATTTTTGCCAAAGCCACCCTTTTAAAGACATTTATACTCTATACTCAATTGGGTCTTCAGTCCTCACTTGTACTCAAAACACACTTCGCCTAAGTCATTGATTTGTATGTGTCCTTTAAAAGATATCATTAGTGGTTTTATCTACCAGAGATAGAGGTAGTTCTCATTTACAGGTGACCACAACTTTGAGTATAATAATATTTAATAAACGTATTCAGCCATCTAAAGTCGTGCAGGTATCCTAATCTGACCAGCAACAGCCCAGACAGTGACTGTAAATAGTGCCGGTGTGTGACTTTGAGTTGTCTCGCACAGATCCCCACTCTTCATTTTCCTCTCCCTCTCCTTCGTGGAGGACAGGCCCATAATGAACCTAATCTGTCCGTCATTTCGTCCTGAGCCGCGGGAGCCTCAGTCAATAACAATCAGTGTTGGGTAACTGTAATTAAGAACCAGACATTTCATTGGGAGAAAGTCAGGAGAGGAGGGTGGGAGGTGTGGATCTGTTCTTTGCCCCCAGGCCCCTTCAGCCCACACCCAAGAGGGAGGAGATTGGGCCAATTAGAAGCTCAGGCACGTGTTATCGGGGCCAATAACAGAGGTACAGGAGAGGGAAAGAGATACTGAGGAGTCCTCCAAATATAAGGAAGGGGGACAGGGGACGTGGTCATCCTCTGAAAGGAGAAACCACTTTAATGGAATGGTAATCAGGAAGGGGGGTCCCGGCCTTGGTAAAGGAGGAGGACAAGGAGAGGTCCAGCTTGAGTGGAGATGAGCGCGTGGATAATAGCATGGCATAACAATATATCAAAATTTAGAGGGAAAATAAGAGAGGTTAAGGAAGGATATTAGAGTGGTTGAAATGTCCTTTGAGAAATAAAGGTGGACACAAGACCTGATTAACTAAGAGGCTATGCCGACAGTGAGCTTTTAGAGGTAAGCAATTTAAGACTATTGTAGACCCCTAATGCAACCCCTCCTTCTCTCTCACACACACAGAGTCATGAACACATATACACGCCTTATTTTTGGTCCATTCAGGTATACGCCATAAGACCACTGTGACCTCCAAATTGGTGAAAGTCCTCTGATTTCTATTAGAAGTTATTGCAGAGGCGTTTTTTTTTTCTATCAAAACAACAAATGACTGAAAAGCGGTCCAGCATGTTTACTATAAAAAATAAATAAGTACGGTATCTGTGTCATTTTTCAGCGTTCAAAAGTTGTTTAATACAATGATAGTTTTGTGGACCTAATTAACAGTCGCTTCATGTTGGTCTCGTCACACTACGCACCAGATTTTCGCTCCGCTAATGTCGCTCGGTTGAGAAGAATTAACCCGCTCGAACCAGCAGCCGCTGCCAGCGTGGTGGCACGGTGCCCCGAGTCTCTTGCTGTGCATGTGACCCTGCTGGCAGCGTCGATGCCAAGGATCCTGACAAATGTTGGCACCTTCTCCTTCACCAACAGGGGATTTTGTGTGTGTGCGCGTGGGTGTGTGTGTTTGTTTTAGGGAGGGGTGGCTCTGGCTGTGATACACAACACTTGGTTTGCTGTTTTTAGCTACCATTAATACATCTCCAGTCTTGGGGGACAATAGCTTAGCATTCAGTCGAGAGATTTAGATGCCTGGTGAAGATGATTTGACTTTGGTCTGGTCGAGTGTTGAAGCGGCCGGCGAATAATCCAGGAAAAACTGTGAACCTGAAAACGGTAACGAAAGTCTGACTGCGATTACATGGGAAAATATATAGTATGTTGGCATTTCTGACCTTTTCTGGACAGGAGTGATTAAATTGCACGGAGGTATTTCCTTAGTGAGCCAACAACTGCCAAGGCACACTTGAATAATACATCAAGCTTTGCTACACGATATGGGGGCTTTAGATTGTGGGCGCTCACAGCGGCTCTAGGTCTTTACTGGAGAACATTATGCAAAGCGTTGGGCTCGGCGTCCATTTCTCAGCCCCAGCGTTGTTGAAGGAGGGCAGCTTTCCCATCATCCTTTAGCTTCAGAAGGATGGGCTGGAAGGGGTCGTGGCGAGCGCCCACAGAGAGGACGCTCGGCATTAATGAAGCTAATTTATCCGTGAATCAAATCGGGGGTGGGACTCCAGGGCGGGAGGTGCTTTTTACATGTCCCATCAAAATGTCACTAAACCCTCCTCTCCTTCAGTAGTAGGGTCACCTTGGGACAAGACGCGCACGTGTGTATGTGTGCGTGCTTGTAAGCACGGATGTTTACTGTGATATTGTCCTTTTGTGCTATTCTGCTCACCGCTGCTGCGTTTGTCTCGTGACAGGGAATATTGAGTACAGCTGTCCAGCCACCAACGAGTGTGAGATCACCAAACGGAGACGCAAGTCGTGCCAGGCCTGTCGCTTCATGAAGTGTCTCAAAGTCGGCATGTTGAAAGAAGGTCAGTAGGAGTTTTATTCTCAGTTGTTTCATTTCAAAGAATCAGGTAACTGGTAAACGGATATTAAAGTCACGCGTGGCCATGGGGAAACACCTCGCTGCCCATCTCCAGGGCGGCTGGAAAAAGCTGCTGAACGCTCTGAGGGGTGTAACAGTACTCTTGGAAAAGCACAGGCCGTTCCCTAAAGGCTTTCTTGTCCCCCGGGGCCCTGGGTGTCTCTCCATCGCTCTCCCTTTCCCACTCTCTCCTGGCATATTGATCCGCTAAATGGTTTCCGAACATCCCACCTCACTTCCTGCACGTGTTTTTTCTCCTCCGGTGGGAGTCCAGAGGGAGAATCCAGCCAATAAATTTTCCCTTTTTTGCCCTTTGTTTAAAAAGAAGAGGTTTTTATGTCGATTCCACACAGAAGAACTAGTGTGAAATGTTTTGTACCATATATTATATATAGTAGTGCTTGGGACTTCCCCTTCTATTTTGTAAAATAGATTTTTATTCGACCACACCCAAAAAATGGATAAATTCAGTAGTTACTTGTCTGCGTATAAACAAATTGCAAGTACAGATTGGACCATTGGATCAAACTTTAAACACCCCTCAGAGTTAGGGTGGTAAATACTGCAGCAGCTCAAGCCTGTTGAAATACTCGACAAATGATGCGATAATAAAATTAGAACTGACACGGACCCCACTCTAATTTCAAAGACAAATTAGAGCAGGTTAGGTTGTGCGCCCACACTGATTGATATATGCAAACATTATGGGGAGTCTTTCACGAACGTGTTAATGGCTCCTCTCAGAGACACAACAGTCGCACAGTTCCAAAAATAAAGATGCGGTCACTCGGTTTTGCGGTGTTCTGCCAGCGTGGAGCCCAGGCAAAGCCAGCAGCAGTTAACAGTGTCACCTGCTCTACCTCCACTCGCAGTGACGTGGCTGTGACGGCTCTTCCGCTGTCTGATTATTACCACATTCTTTTTACGGGCACACACTCCGGACGTCCCAAACTATTAGAGTTGTATAATCGAGTTTATCAAGACTGCGTGTAAAACATAAGCAAAAAACTGTTAGGCAGTGTGTGCTGGCCCCGGTGTGTTCAAATTCTGGTATCACTGTTAATGTGCAGTGTAAAGTCCACCCTTCTTTAACTCTTCAAAAAAAAAAATGTTATACAATCAGCTTCCTTCCTGATCTGCCCCGAGCGGAACGCCTGTAGAGCTGTGTGGAAAGTAGCAGCAGGTGGTCGTTTGAGGAAACCAGCCACGCTCCCTGACCCCTTAAATTTGCAGCTCAGGTTGATGAAAGGTCACCGATCCAGTGGAAAAACTCCAGCGTAATTGCAGCTCGTGGAAGATATGGTGTCACTTTGGCCAGCAGTCTGTGCCTGCAGCTTACTGGAGTCCCAGTAACATGACTGCATTACTGCTGGATTTATTTCATTTGAGTTTTGTTGAGCTTAAAACAATGTGTTTTAACATTGTTTAACTGATCCATTATCAATCATTATGTAAGACATTAGGCCTATTTAAACAATCCTTAACAAAAGCATCGTTAAATAAATATTGCCAAGATCCCAGCCGTGTTAGCAGGCTGTTTCTGCGCTGTTCTTCTTTGCTTGTGGGGATTTTCTGACCCTGCTGTAATGTGGCGATGCGCGCAGGTTGCCAGACTATTTTGGCCAGGCTCGCTGGTGTCTAGCCCTTGCCTGACCACAGATAGTGATCTGCAGACGGTCCTGGGCAAACGCAGCTACGGGGTAACGTCACAGCCCGAGTTTTCCTCTGGCCACATCGACAAAAGATTAGTAAAGCCGTATCTAATATCGCAATCCACCGCCGCCCCCTTTCAATCAATAGGCATAGATCGGAAACCAGTCTATAGGCTTAGATTACATGATCAAAATAGATATAGCACAGCTTCTATACTGGATGACTTTCTTGGAGAAGAGTCTGTTGGGCACATTCTCGCGGCCCTTGTTTCTTTCCTGGGCGTCAGATTTAGCAGGCAGACTGCAGCTGAGAGCGGGCCCCGGGGTCTCCATGTTGGCCTGTCCCCGCGGTCTGCTGCGGCTCACACGTGTTTCTCTGAAGGAGGGGATTTAGCGAAGTGCTGACCTCTTTATAACCCACCGTATACCCGCATTCGTGTAGACACGTGCCAAATGGGCAGTATATCACCCCCGACGCGCCATCAGAGTTTGCGGTGGGTGATCCCTGCTGGTATCCATCTCTTCGTCTTAGTCTGGCTCACTCGCGCCGATAACACTTCTCATCCCGACCACCCACATCGCCACCTCTTTAATTGACCCTCTCACGTCCAGCTGGGCAGATGCTTTTAATGATAACCACACGTCTGGCCCCTGTGGCTCGGAGGAAAAATAAAAAACAAGATAAAAGGAGTAAGGCAAGTGTTGGCATGGCTCGACCCAGCCTGACGTGTGCAGCACTCGGAGGTCCTGCAGACTCGGGTCTGAGAGGGAGCTCCGGGTGTGAGCGAGCCACAGCGTAGGAGGGGGGCACGTGTTTTACCCCTCCGATTTTTCCCAGCTAAAATAGAGAGCTCCTAATCTCCTTTTGGCAGCGGCAGCTCACCAGCCAATTCTGACACATTCTTGAGAAACAAGCTCCTCTGACAGGTGAGAGGCTGAAAATAGTTGTGAGACACACACATATACACATTTTCATATAGTGAGCATGTGTGCTTACATCTTCCTGGTATAAAATAAGCACAGTTTATGCAATTAGTATCGAAAGTGAATGTTTTTTTTACATTAAAAACGTACATTATCAAACTGGAAGAATAATAGACACATGGGACCATCATGTAAAAGGAATCCACCCCCACTTCTGTCAGGAATGTGCTTTCGGGTTGCCTGAATCAATAAGGATATCCGATGTGAAAGGGGTCAGATGGCCGTAAAGATGGCCGCTATGCAAACGCGCCTCATCGTCTTCCTCTATGTCTGTCCACGCACGGAGCTGCTGCCTTTGTTTCCGTCAGCGTCGCAGGATTTTACCCGGCTCGCACACACGCCGCCCATTCACCATGCTGCTCTACCCCCTCACCCCGCCGATGGCAGCCATATTTTTTCTCGCAGCCCTTCATGAGCTGCCAACGATCGTAAAAAAAACCCAAAAAAAAGGAACCGCTTTAAACATGATCTCCCTGCATGTCACAACCTTTCTCACTCCCCAGATCAGAGACCGCTGGGGTTTCGGGGGGTCTGAGGTGTAAAATAAAATGCAGTCTTTACGACGGCGCTGCCCGCCCCCTCCACACACACACACACACACACACACACACACACACACAAGGGAACTCATCCAGCTCCAGCTGTCTTGCTGTGGTCAGATTCTCAGCACTGCTCTGTATCACATGGGGAAGAGTTAATCCCACTGGTTGGATCAGGGATTGGTCGGGCCGAGTGGGGTTGCCAGAGGGAGAGGAGAAAAATGAGAAGTTGCCATGACCCTGGACGCGCAGCCCAAAACAGCAGCTTGTTCCTCCATATTCCCTGAAACTCACATTTTTCATGACTTCCCCACCTCTCCCTCCGCGTCCACCTCGGCTTTTCGTCTCCACACTGTAAACTAAATCTAGTTAACACAGAGCGCTTAATTCTTGTCAGCGTCTATTAATCATGGGCCAGTTGCAAGTTCCAGTTCAAACAGCCCCTGCAGATCTTGGCATTCCACCTCCGGCTGCTTGCTCGCTCGTCGCCTGTTGTGACCACGTGGAGGATGGTTGTAGATGTCCGTTCTTCTGACAGCTCTGTGGAACAAACTGGTGAATCCTGCCTAACATGTTTTTACCACAAGCAAGCTGATGGTTGTGGCTGGTGTGTATTTATTCAGCCCATGTGTGTGTGTGGCTGCGCAGAGCGGCGCTGAATGAATGTAATATCTGGAGTACACACACGCACGCCGTTGGTTGAAGAGCAATTTATAATTTTGAATTTACTTTAACAAAGAATAAGGATAAGAAGCACTGACGCTCCATCTATCACCAGCCAGCGTCCTGGCTGCCTAAGTGACTAATTAAAACTGCATCCACATGTGTTCAAAGAAGAAGTCTATTTGCAAGCCTTATTGATTACTTTAAGGCGTACAAATGGAAAGCCGTGTTAGGAGAGGGGATCTCGATTTAGCTTCAATCTGCCAGGCATAAAATGATCTCACTGTGTTTGCTGGGAAGAATGAGCTCCCTCTGGGCACGCTGGGTAATTAGGTTAGTGGATAGTCGGTGTCAGGAAATTGAAAGACCATCCTAATCGGATTCTTTTGTTTCCAGGGGAATCAAAGGAATTTATTCGAGTCACCGAGAAATCTCGCACGGCTCCATTCCACTTGACCATGTAAAATCTGTTTGCTCTCGCTCTCAGTGCTCAAACAGCTTTCAGTACCGGAGCGTAAATCCTGCACATCGGCAGATCAGATGCCAGCCGTGTCCTCTGGGACGGCTTTGGAGATAATCCCGGACGTGTATGATTGTATGATAACCAGTTACTTCGTTTTCAAGAATGTAACCAGAAAGAGGTGGCATAAATATCAAACCATCCCCAAATGTTGAACACAGGAGTTTTTCCTCCGCAGGGGTGCGTCTGGACCGGGTGAGAGGGGGGAGGCAGAAGTACAAACGCAGGCTGGACAGTGAAAACGGCGCTTACCTCGGCCTCACCATCCCACCTCCAGCCAAAAAGCCACGTGAGTCCCAGCATCCCGTCCTCCACGAGTCTCTCCCGTTCCTCCCTTTTCATCCCTTCGTCCTTTCCTGCCTGCAGTGACGAAGATCGTTTCCCACCTGTTGGTCGTGGAGCCGGAGAAGATCTACGCCATGCCCGACCCCACCATGCCCGACGGGGACGTCAAGGCTCTGACCACGCTGTGCGATTTGGCTGACCGCGAGCTGGTGGTCATCATCGGCTGGGCCAAACATATCCCAGGTAAAATTAATGACACAGAATCTCTTTACGCCCTCTAGACGGCACAGAAATCATTTAAAGTAATTTCTGGATATTTTGTCTGACAATTACCAGTGATTTAGATCTAGCTTTAACCCTTAGCTTTTAAAGTTCCCGGCATACTTGCTCACATTCACTTAAACAATTAAAAGTGTATCCGCTTTAATCCCTGTGGCTATCATTTTAGGAATTAGAAACATGACAGTACATAAATTCAGGCCTTTTGCCTTTGCTACAGTTACCATTAAAGGCCGCAATCACGTATTAATTTGCTGAAGCAAACTAGACAACCGAAGCGGCTCACAGACTGTTGCACATGCGTAAACACTCCTCCCTCTTCCACAGACACACACAGGATAATTAACATCTGCTACTCATCTGCACCTAAGGGAGAAGCCAGGCCTATATTCTAAAATCTAATCAATAAAGAGCAGCTGAAACCTTTGATTTGACTGGGTAGGATGGGAGCAGTTGCGTGTGTGTGTGTGTGTGTGTGTGTGTGTGCGTGCGTGTGTGTGTGTGTAGGGGGTTGGATCCACCTCTGTGTCAATGTATTCCATTTCAATCCCAGACTTAAAAAAACCACAATCCTCTTACTTACTCAGAGCCACTACACAAGACTGAAATTGATTTATTTGGGAACTACTGATGGATTTCCCTGCTGCTCGTTAGCGAATGCTTAAATAAGTCTTGTTATGCTAATGTGGCGAGAGCTTTGTAGTCTTCATCAGCAGGAGTGGACACTTTGGATGGACGTGCGTTGTCTGAGGACAGCGTAGGAGCACACGGATGGTCCTGATAGGTTCATAGACAAAGAAGTTTTACAAATTTAGGACCATCTGGAAGTCTTTGTATTGATTGATAGAGTCAGACAGATGCTAGCTGCTAATAGCTGCTAATCAGAATTCATAAATGCTCTATTGTTTCCTCTAAATCCAGAGCTGACAGAGTTGTTTAAGGGACATGTAAAACTCTGGGGACATTTCAGCCAGGGCCCGCAGGTCAGGGTGTCACCAAGTAACGATTAAGACAAAAGGGGTCCCTCCACTCCAAGGGCCCACTCCCACCATTACTCTCATACCCCACTGAGCAAATGGCTTTAACGATGAGCTAATAAGAGTCATTACTGCAAACCGTTCCATTAACGGAAGAATCCTTCAGCACCCAAATTCGGAGCCCTGGGAGGAATCGTAACACTGACCCGGCTTTGTGTTACACATTTTTAAGAATTGGATGTTCTTTGAGCAGCGAGGGGGTGACTTGTGTGGCGTGCTCAGACCTGAACTGTCAGGAGATGTCGTTTCCGGTGTCTGTGCCGTGTTTCTGAGCTCACGGGAACTGGAGCAGGGGTGTGCTGAGGGGTCAGAGGTCAGAGGAGAGGTCCGAGGGAACTCCAGGTAGCAACAATCCGAAACAAAGACTCTGAAACGTCCACAGAGCTTAGCGCTTTCTCCTCCTCTTGTTCTCATTCACAGTCACATCTTTCAGGCTGCCTTACTCCCCTCTCTCCCCCACCCCTCATATCCTCCTCCTCCTCATGGAGGACTCTCTCGTCTCATCATTACCTCTGTCTTTTTATTAGGCCCATTAGGGCTCTTAGGAGGCCTGTAATGATACTAAATGAATAGAGAGTGAACTGCTGTCTGTTCCAGACCGACGACAGCTTCGAGCTTCGCTGCAAACCACTCGCTCTCCTCATTGTTCTGAGTGGGGAACAATTACTTATCTGATCTGTGTCTGTGGACGTTCCACAGTGGGTTCTCTCTCTGCAAACAACTGCTAATACAGCCCATCATTTTCAAAACAGTCAGTCTGGTATGCCGAAACGTCTCATTTAGTAATAATACTAATAATAATACTAAGAGTCATCCTTTTATGCAGGTTTAAACATTAGAGTTGAATCCGTTTATGCCTGTAATAAAAGGATTATAGCTGTAAATCCTGTTGAGATTAATCATGATTTCTCTGGTCAAGAAATGTGATGTTCTAATGACCTTTGACCTTTTCTTTTTTTAATCCCTCAATCCAGTCCTGATATTTAATACATTTACAAGCACTGCTAGCATGGAAAACACGGGTTGATCGTGATTGGTCTGCAAAATCTAAAGAAAATCATACGGAGCCTCCGGAATGATGGTGGGAACGGTAGAAACTGCAGTAATGTCACTTTCCTGGTTAGTTCTGCGCTTGGCTATATGCCTGTGAATTTTAAACTCCTTTTTGAATTATTTCTTTTTCCAATAGTGGAAACCCTCAATTTTTCATGTCTCTTTTCACATATTTATCTTTCTTTTTTTTTGTCATCATAAAGAGAGAAAAATACGGAGGAGAACATTTCCTAGGTCGCTCAATATTATGTCACATTTGGGCAGAAGATAGTAAATTCACAGTGATGTATTGATATTAATCAGGGGGAATCACCCTTCCAGGGATTCTTAACTCACCTGAACCTCCAGGCCGTGGAAAGGCAGGAAATATGGGAAACGAGGGAAGGAGACAGCTGGTGATGCTTCCAGCTGAAAGGTGGCAGAAACCTGGTTTGTGGTTTGTGAAACACCAGTTTCTGTACATCTAACACGGAAAACGAGTCACCAGCTCATCAATCCTGATGGGGAATTGCATTAACTACATTCCTGTCGTAGAAGCCGCCTTTTAGGGCTGGAGCGTGCACTCCCAGCAGCTGCACCCCCCTCTGAACGTGTACCGGATGTCCTCCATCAGCTGTCTGTTTGTCAGATCTGAAGCTTTGATCGATCCCTCTTTCGCATTTGGTGGACTGATTACAATCTACTAATCAATGACATCCCCATCACCCTCTCCCTCCCTCTCTCCCGCTCAGCCCCATTTTCTCTCTTTGCTTGATAAAAACCATCAGGAGGACCTTTTTGAAGTCAACCGTTCCCGTCCGTTTACGGGACAAAGACTTGGACAGAGTTGTGGGTTCGATACCGGCAGTCCCCTCCTGCTCATCCCCCTTTCCCTTGTCTTCCACTTGTTTGTTGTGCGATGGCTGGTGTGTGTGTGTGTGTGTGTGTGTGTGCCCAGATCTTTAAACACACTTTGATATTTTCATTTTGGAATTTTTTCCCCGTCGCCTGGACAGGGACAGGAGACGTTTAGATGGATTTGTCCTCGCTAAGCGCCGTCTCATGTGCTTATGTGGCGAGCAGCAGAGGTGCTGACGGCTGGCGGACGGAGCGTCCCGGATCGTGTTTCAAAGGCTTTTACACTTGACTGATTTATCTTCTTCTTTAAGCTTCCGTGTACGAGCATCCGCCGCTGTTTCAAGTCGGACTTGAGCGGGGATTAGGCAGCGTTATATACAGTACACAGCCCATAAAACATAAGGACGACTTGAGACAGTCAATTACAGCCCAGAGAGGTTAATGGGTTGGTCACATGATTTGTCATGTGGCTGTAAATAACACCCGTAAAAGCAAAAAAGAAAAGAAAACCTTGACTGTTTTGCAGGCTTTTCCACTCTTTCGCTGGCAGACCAGATGAGTCTTCTGCAGAGCGCCTGGATGGAGATCCTGGTGCTGAGCATCGTCTTCCGCTCGCTGCCCTGCGAGGACGAGATCGTGTACGCGGAGGACTACGTGGTGGACGAGGAGCAGGCCAGGATCTCGGGCTTGCTGGACCTGCACGTGGCCATTCTGCCGCTGGCGAGGCGCTACAAGAAGCTGCGCATGGAGAAGGAGGAGTTCGTGTCGCTCAAAGCCATCGCCCTCGCCAACTCAGGTAGCCAAAGAGCCCAGCCGCCATTTGTTTTGTTTCAGGGCAACAAATGCTGATTTTTATGTCAACATTGCTACTTATTTCTTTTCAAAAGTGTAAAACTAACCATTTTTCAAGATTCTCCTTGTGAATCCATGTTTATTTTTGGTGATTATTTTGTCACCAGGATGACGGGAAGGTTTGTCTCTGAAATGAATCTAAACTGTTGGCGTTTAATTAAAGCAAACAAAGGAAATACGCCCAAAAATATCAGCCGGTCTTGTTTATCTGGTGAGACAATCACTTCCCCGGTGAAGGATACCTGATAAGAGGGGACAAGAAGGTCAAAGACACGATTGTTTAATTTAAAACCCACCCAGTGTGTAAGAGCGTGCGCGTGTAGTTTCATTTGCGTGTGTGTGTGAGTGTGTGTGTGTGTGTGTGTCACATTGCGCTCTCATTCTCTCCATCTCCATAACAGTAGCTGCCAGAGCGCCACAGCCGAGGGAGATATATTTAGCATTTCATTAGGAAAACAGGGGCTGTCAATAAAATGTGTTAAGTGGAGTGGAATGAGCGTCGGGGAGCGACGGGCCTCGTTTGTTCCAACGTGAAGATGCTGCGGCCATATCGACAGTTTGCTTTTCATGAGGCCGGGCCTGTCCCCGACTAATCAATGCCTGTTAGGAGTCTTTGCTCCTGCCTGCCTGGAAAAAAAGAAAAATGCTGAGCCCAGAGGTTTAGTCTTCTGATGACAAACTGTCCGTGAGAGTAAAGAAGGGAGGGAGGGAGTGTGTGTGTGTGTGTGGGGGGGGGGGGGGGGGGGGGGGGTTTTTAAAAAAAATGTTTTTTAAAATATAAAAAAAATTTTTAAAAAAAAAGGAGGGGTTAAAAAAGAAAAA
>CAAE01015003.1:971702-994341 GCA_000180735.1 Tetraodon nigroviridis
AAGACGAGGATGTGTAAAGGTAAAATACAAGTGTGAGAGAGGAAGGCAGGGGTCGAGAGGGAGGCAGGCGGAGGCCACGGGGGCAGCCTGGGCTCGTTTGAACGTGCGCTCTCAGATCTGTGGGCTCCAGGGGTCCTGGTGGGTGTGACAGCTGTGGAAATTCATGGCCATTGATTTAGTAATTAGCCCAGTATTGACGGGATTGACGCCAGGCTGCTGACGGATTACATGGAAATTGTTTCTTCAAAGCTAGTTTTGCATTCCGCCCCCAACCTCCTCCAGCACCCACACACACACACACACACACACACATGCATGCACGCTTACATGGGAATAACTAGCATTTACATGGGCCTTCATCAGAATCTTCTCTGCACACACACACATTTAAAACAGGTCTTCTTTCCCCTCCTCTCATCACATGCTGGCCCGGCCAAACGCGGATCAGCCCGGCATTAACGTGAAGGTTTCAGATGAAGAGCGCTGGAACACATGTGCGGTCCACATAGCCTAGTTAATTTCCCAAGATAGAAACGCTAATTTACACAGAAGGCTGACTGGTAAAAGAGACTTAATCAGTCAGTTAGGAACATAATTAGCCTTGTACTTTTCCTTTTTTCTGCCTCATTTACATGTTTGTACACGGTCTTACTTTGTCCGACGCTTTTCTCGACGCGCGGCGGAGCTGATTTAATTCACTCAGCGCCTCAATCAGCGGCGGCGGCGGGGACGAGGCGAGCGCCGCCTCCCAGTCCGAGGCTTCAACCCAATTAGGACACCGAATTGAATCCACATTTGTGTGGCGCCCGATTTTATCTGTGGCCTAATGAATTGTGGATACGATGCGTCCGCAGATGAGATGTGACGCTGGTTGAGAACGCACCGCCGCTCCTCCGTGGAAACCGGCGCTGGCAGCTCGTCCTTCGCAGGACCGGCGTGTTGGCGTGGTTTTTTTCTCTTTCTAGACTTCCAGAGAGCAGTTTTAATAAGTCTCAACTGGTTTTATTTTAGCCTCTATACATGAGGGGGCCGACTGCTCTTTCTTATGGAAATGAAGGCCATCTGCCGCCATCATTCAGCTCAGCCATATTCTGGTAATGCAGCCATCTGAATTCATTAGTGGGGGGGGGCTGGGTCCGCCGTACCAAAAGAAATGAATCTCTTTTCTTTTTCCTGCCATATATTTATACAGTACCTGTTCCTCTTTCTCCCCAGAGTCCCGGCATGTACAGGCATTTGTTAAAGGGGCGTCATTAACTACTAAGAGGAGAAAACCTCTCTCCAAAATTACATGTTGCCGCTGCGGCTGCAGACCTGCGTTCGCGAATGTTTCTCGTAATCGATCCTGCGTAACGACTGCCTCTTCCTGTCTTGTTGCTCCTCGCTCCAGACTCCATGCACATAGAGAACATCGAGGCCGTCCAGAGGCTCCAGGACTCCCTCCACGAGGCCCTGCAGGACTTTGAGGGCTCCCAGCATCCGGAGGACCCTCGGCGGGCAGGCAAGCTGCTAATGACCCTGCCTCTGCTCCGACAGACCGCCACCAAGGCTGTGCAGCACTTTTATAGCATCAAAATGCAGGGCAAAATCCCCATGCACAAACTATTCCTGGAGATGCTGGAGGCCAAGGCTTGACGCTGCCGGCCAGATGTTGGACAGACACGGATCGGCCAGCAGGAGGCTGTAGATAAAGCTGGTGTGCCAACTGACTGCAGAGGGATAAGGCCGGGACTCCTGAGTCATTTTAACACTTTTAAAGTTAACAAATGTCCAAAAAAAGATTTAAAAAAAAAGGGACTCGAGGTGCTTTTAAAAAGGGGTGAATATCAACCTGACTGACATGGGATCACGCTGATGTATATAAAGATGCTGTGTACAGAAATCAGGCGGTCTGGTTATAACACCGACCCCTTCTTCTATATCACCTGGAGCTTCTGTGAATTTGTTTCTTCTCTTATTTTCATCTCAAACTGCGAGCGTGTTAATATAAGTGTCCCGCAGGGCCGTGCGGCTGCGTAGCCGCCTGACGTGCTTCTGCTGCTTTGGGCTCCTCTCCTCCCGGCCCCTCAAGCAGCCGTCTCTGTGTATTGTGTGAAATAGCACTGAGCTGGGGGACGAACTGCTGGACGAATCCCTCCAGGGTCCCACCTGTCCCGGTCAGGAATCGACCTGCGTCGGTGCTTCTGGCCGGCAGGACAGCGGCTGACCAGTGATCACGGCCCACTGAGGTTTTGCACTAAGCATCTATGAATAACTCCGCAATAATTACGCTCAGCTCTCACGGGCGGGTAAAAACCAAATCCCCCTCCTCTTTCTTCAGATCAGAGTGTGTGAAAAGCTTGATTCTGATCCGGAACCCCTTCCTGAAGGAGGAGGCGGTAAATCACCCCCTCCACCAGCCGGTGTAACCAGCCCAGCGCTGGCGTAAACACCCGACTCGCTGTTCAAATATTGGCTTTCAGTGTTTCTGTCACGAGCTGCATCAGACTGTACAGGCGTCCTTTTGTTTCCTGTGTCGTCATAGTCACATTTCTCCTCCTTTAACCCCAACTAAACTTCCGATCACTGAACACAGATTTCCATGCAGCTAGCGTAGCGGGAGGTTTAACGGTGACGATCCCTCGGAGCGAAAAACCAACACACTTTCCCGACACGTGTGTTTGAAGCCCTTGATTATAGAGACGCAGACGGCAGCTAGAGCAGATATTTGTGTGTTACAACTCTTCTGACGTTGCCACTGGATCACCACACAGCCTGTTCACGAGTGGATCCCTAAATATGACGAATCTCCTGCTGACACTCAAAGCTCCTCACACTCCAGATGTGTCTGACTTTTGTAGTTTAGGACCAGTCGTCAACCAGTAGCCAAACGATTCAAGAGTGCCATCAGGACTGTTAGAACAACCAAGCTGGGCCCTGAAAACAGCCGCGTCGGTGCCATTAGCGCCTGCCCGAGTGGGACGGGAACACGGCGTCGCGCTTGAAAAGACCCCCAGAGGAGCAGAAGCTGTGGATGCTCTGCTGCGTGACGCCTGGATCCTTCTAGAACCCCTCCAGCAGAGAATACAGCTCCCAGGATGCACCACTCCCAGGGGAGTCCCACCCCTGAGAGGGGTCCGTCCTCTCTGCCTTAGCCAACCACACCAGACAGCGCTGTTTAGGTGGGATCTGTGCACGGACCACGGGCGCGTAGGAGTGTGCTTCCATCACCTTCTCCTAGAACCGCCTCTGTGCCCCTTGAAGATGGCGGACGCGTAGCTCCCCGCCTTTCCCCTTCCTCCCCAAATTATTAAAAAAAAAAAAAAGTCATTTATTTTCAGACTTCTAAAACGGTTCTACCGCATCTTATTAATTCTAATTGTCTTCCACGCCGAAATTCTCAATAGAAATGGGGCAATTAAATTCCTGCTCGGCTCCACCTCTGGGACAAGGAGCGCGTCTTTCCGAACGCTCCGCGGAGCCGGTTTCACGGGCACGTGTCCCCGTGCCATCGCGGAGCCATGGCTGGGCTGCGGAAGGCAGGCGTGGCCGCCGACGGCCCTCCTGCAGCCTCCGACTGGGGCGCTGCTCTGCAGTCTGAACGGACCCGGAGCGGCTGGGCGCTGGAAACCCACCTGAGTAGCTGCGCTGGAGTCAGAAGAAGCCCCCACGAGGGGCTTTTAGAGGGGGGCCCGCTTTCGCTTCTGCTGTTTGTGTGTGTGTGTGTGTGTGTGTCTCTATACCTCAGTTCACATTTGAAAATTACACAGGGTTTGGAAAGGGGCCACGGGCGCCTCCTGGGAATCAGTGGCACAGAAATAAAGTGACATCACTGACTGGGTATTAAAAAAAATGTAGATGAACCTGCTGCGATGGGGGAGCACATCCCTCAGAGGAGAGAGCTGCTTATTCGCTGCTCCATTTGTGGACTTTTCTCCGCGCACGCTGAGATGAGGAGATTTCCATAAAACACGGAGGAACCTCCCGGGCTGTTGTGGTCCTGGCGCCGGAGGTGCCGGCGGGCTCACCCAGGAGGCTCGCCGCCTTCAAAAACAACATGTTTGCAGTGGTGATGTGGGAGCGCACTTAAGAGGCAGCTTTTGGGTCCTTTTAATTAGGAACAGGCCCCGTTGCTGGAGATAAAGGACCAGGGCTTCTCACACACACACACACAGGGAGAATATGAGAATACTGGACTTTAGGAGCAAAGTTTAAATTGAGTGGGACAGATGTTTTGTGGCAGTTTCATGTGTTTTCTTTGTTGTGTTTTTGCCTCATGTAGTCGTGTAAATATAAATGCTTTTTCTTGTTCCTTGTTTTTTTGTTTTTGGAGTGACTCCTAACTGCACTGAATGTACAGTGACAATAAAATCACCTGGTTTATGTAAACACGGCAAAGGATTTCTTTAAGTATGTTCAGGTTATTTCAATGTGCGCTTTTGTGTACAGTTTATTCAAACGTTAGCCGGGACGTTTACATCCAGACCAAGAACGAGGTCTTTTGCTGGATAAAAACCTGGCGGTTCTGACTGTAGATGGTTGACATCTTTAGATATTACTGAAATGCTGCTTTGACAACCGATAGCATGCATATATAATATCTTATTGTGCTTTTAAACGTCTCCACAGGCTCAGTCATGCTGTCAAGTGTCCATACACTAACTATAAATGCACGTGTGTGTTTCACAGGGTGTTTTCACCTCCCTTTAAGTTAGAGAAGGCACAAACTAGTTCAACTAGCTTGCTCCTACTATTGATAACTAATGCTTTTTTTTTATTCTAAAACATGCAGTCGTCAAAACAACAAACATTTTAGGTAAAATCACAAATAAATGTGATTCTTTCAATGTCTGCAAAGATGTCTTTACCTATTTCCCTGTAATAATCTGAAAATAACATCATACGTTTGCGTTCATGAAGTGGCCCCTGGGGTGGTCCTCAGGACCAGCCAGGGTTCCGGATGACAAATGTAAGGTGGGGTTGCACGTACGTGTGCGCGTCTACGCCCGTCTGCCCTGGAAGTCGGTGCCCTGGGGTGTAACGGCATCCCCCGCCCCGGCTGACAGCCGGTCGGCCGCCCGTACGCGGCGTCCCGTTTGACCTTGCGTCGGCCTGAATGCACATCTGACACACTCGCTTCCTTTGTGGTGCAATCCTGTGGAAGTCATTTCATTTACTTCAGCCAATACAGAGGCGGCGGTGGGGGGGGGTCGATGGTAGCGCTGTGTGTGTGTGTGTGTGTGTGTTTAATCAGCCTTCTCCTCCACAAAATCAAACATGATGACGGTGGAAACAGCAGACTGAATCAAACCTGTAGGAGCTTTTTTGTTTCTCTCCCATCATTGCTGAGCGGTGCAGCGTGTAGGCGGGTTTTGGGATCTCCCCATCAGCCACGGTGGTCCGATAAACCCGTCCTGGTCCCATCTTCTCTCTTTTCTCCCTGCCAGGTGATCCTCCATCCTTCTGCTCCCGGAGACTCCACCGCTGGCGCTCCTCTCTGTGACTCATGGCTGGGGGGATTATTCCTCTGAGAATAGGCTGTAAACTGTCAGTCACGGTTACCCCCAATCTGTGTTGTCTTAGACGGTGTAACTGGGTGAGCGAGCGAAGGCGATAGGAAGCCATCAATATGCTCCCTGTGTAAATGAAACAAGGTCAGGATTTATGGCCCCTGTAGCGCCTACATGCTGAATCTACTCTTTCAGCTCCTCTCTGTCGCCTGGCTCAAGGACAGGTAAGGGTGCCTTTCTCTGCAGCTGCAACCGTGCAGCCCCCTGGCCCTCTGGGAGCCCTCTGTGTCATCCCCGTGAGTGGAGCGCCATCTCTAGGCAGGAGGCGCCAGCGGTGTTGAGGTGGCGTGCTAGGCTACCTGCGGCGACCCTGGCCCACCTGCCCGGCGGTGTGTTTCAGCACCTCATCCGTCACGTCCGTGTCTGGGCCTCGCCTCCCTGGCAGACGAGGACAGAGAGGGGACAGCTGTGGGGGGTTTAGGGCCCCGCGACAGCTGCAGCCCCTTCATGGCGGTGCATCTGTTGGAGGGCCGCGGCTAAAGCCAGTAACATCACATGTCTGCGTGTCATGGTGGCGTTGTCTCTGTTAGACCAGGAATTTAAAAACGGCGCGTGCAGGCGGCGGCCTCAAGAAATTCCTCCACAGTCTTGTTGGAATCCTGCACTTCCCTGCACATTTAGGGGATTTATTTGCCTCTTATGTTGCTGCGCTGCCTTTTGCAGGGAGCCAGGCGTCCCAAACGGAGTTCTCATTAGCATTTGACCTCCACATGAGGCTCTGTTTACCCGCCCGTATCTCCTCCGACAGATTCGGCGCCTTCGCCCAAAGACTGTGACACACTTCTGTTGCTGGGCGGTAAAAGGTAAGTATCACATTTGCATTGCAAGGTTTCCCAAACAACTTGAGCATGCAGAAGGGAGGAGGAGGAGGAGGAGGAGGAGGAACCGGGAAAAAAAAATGATGCTCTGCTCCTCTGGGACGTAGCCGCTCCCAGACGCCGTCGTCTAGGTTCTGGAGTCCTGACAGCTGCTCAAATCCCCAGAGACGACGGCAAGAAGCACCAACAAAAGTTGCAGGGAAGAGTCACCGGCGCATCCTGCTGCGCAAAGAGAGCAGATTTATCACACGCTGCTGCCAGAAATACCCAGAGTGAGAAAAGGAGGATCTCAGACGCGTCGCTGATGCAACCTTTAAAGGTTTGATCCGTATGCAGGCGGAAAAAACACGGAAGGTAATTGAATAATGAAGTAAAGACGCCGTCTTTAAGCAACAAGTAGCAGCCTAAATGCCCCGGCTTGGGGCGCCGTCCAGGCCGCTGGGCGTGGCAGCTGAAAGACGCCTTCTTTCACTCGTCCCTCGCCCGTCCCTTTCACAGAGTTCTCATATTTAATGAGCATGACTCCAATACAATTACGGTAATTAGTCAAACCTCAGCCGTGGCCATTATTAGTAGATCTTATTAATGATGTTGCACGTGTGGCGCTCGCAGGGTAATTGGGGGCACGTGTGGGTGTGGGACCAGCCTTGCTGGGGATTGGGTAGGCGCGGTGGCGTCTCCACTGGGCCCGGTGTTTAATGGAGGTCTCCTCCATGCTAGCTGGAGATGCGACGTGAGCACCGCCGGTTCCGTCCACCCACTTCAGACGACTCAGGTGCCACAAGAAGATGCTTCGGCTTTGTTTGCTTGGCGTCGCTCGACCCCAAAGCTTCTTCCTCCGGTGCTGCTTTGAGTAATCGTCTATCCGTCCACGGCGTCGGCACCGAGCTGCGGATCCCAGGAGGAGCCGACAAAAAACTACAAATAGAGTCGATGGGAAACGAAGCCCATTTGCTGTGAGTGATGATACCGCAGCGTCTGACATTTCAGAGATTTGTGGGGCTCCCTTTACCGACTGATCCTTATTAAACCCAGGGAGACACGTTCACGTACACGTACACGTGGCCGGCACCTCCAGCAAAGGTGCCGGAGTTGTTCTGGTTCTGGTCTGCGGATGGGTTCCAGCTAGCGTATCACTTCTTTAAAACTCATTTTTGACCAAAATGATCCTTATTATTCCTAATTTAGTTCATTACTTGGTAAAAATTGTCTGTCGCTGCGTTTGGGAGGCCAGAAAAGCCCAAATTGGTGGAAAACAAACTCTTTTTCTTTCAGTTCAGTTCAGTTCCTTCACCCTGAGGTTTATTTCCATGAACTTTGGTCTGGAAGAATTTTCACAAAAATCTGGCTTCGTGAACTGTTTCCAGCTCCTCTCTTGACTGGTCCTCATCAGGGGAGCTTTAAAAACCTCCGTCCCGTCTTGGACCGTCCCATCTTGTCCAGTCCCAGTTTGCCCAGTCCCCTCGCGGAGTCTCCCAGAGCTCCTGACCAGCCTGCCGTGGCCTCAGGGCCCCTGCAGCAGCAGCACCCAGGCTGGTGAACACGGCTGTGGTGTTAGTCAGCATCAGGGCTGATGTTTGCTCAGCTAATAACTTTAATCACAGACAAGTGACTCCTCGGCCTCCCGTCCAATTAGGGCCGGTGTCACTGCTGAGTTAACGAGTGTGACGGCGCAACAGAGAAGCCTCTATTAACGGAGACTAATTAGCGTAGCGTGATGGAATTAGACAGCAATGACACTGCTTTGGTGCTTTTGGCAGTTAAGCACGGGGTGGGGGGGGACAACAACAATCAAGGCGGCTCACGAAGCGACGGAACAGAGCGAAGAGCTTTCTTCTGTCCTGAGACAAAGGCCCTTTTTGTGTGTTTCAAGTTTAAAGAACGCCAGTGATGGAGGTCGGGACAGCAACGCGAGGGGCCGAGGACGAGCTGCTGTTACACAACCGGGATTTGAGGCTTGTGTAATAATCTGTTCACCAGGGAACATCCATCCTGCACGTTCATGTTGCTGGTTCGAACCTCTGCAGCTGCTTTGGGCCCCAACCTCAGAACCTGAACTCAGCGTGCGTGAATAACACCTTAGTGGCGCTCACACATGTAGCCCGTCAGCTTCCTAGGCTGACGATGCTGCACGCCAGTGTTGTGACCACGTGTTGCTCTGGCCCAGACTGGCCCCTGGCCAACAATCAATGATTCCCTAGCTCGCTTCTCTCAGACCTTCGTCTGATGTCAGAAACCATCCAGGAGGGAAAGGGGCGGTTCTGCCAGGCCTTCCTGATGCGCTAAAACGACAAAAATGGCTTTACTCTTGCCGAGCCTGGCCAGATGCTCTATCGGCTCTCCCTGGAGCCCCAGGCCCGGTAGGCGGGGGCCAGGGGCCGCACGTCGGGCTGGAGGAGAAAACATCAGAGCAGCTTCTGTTCTCGGTGTCGAATATTGAATATGGAGGAAAATAATGATCTGTGGGAAACAAAACGACCTCTGACCTCACATGGATCCGCTCTGTTTGTAGAGAGCGCCTTTAAGCTTCTGTTGAGGGGCAGTGACAAGTTTTCACTTAAAATATCGGCAGCCATTGACTACATGCTGGAAATAACGCGGCCCCATTGAGCGGTAAAGCCAAGACCAGGGTCAAATGCTAAATAAGAAGAGGCTGGCGCTGGAGATCCTCCAGGGAAGCCTCTTCCTCCTCTTCCTCTGCGTCCTCTCATCCTTTGCTCTCCCACCCCTCCGCCTCTGCTCCTACCTTGATGCCAAACCTCCGTGACCTAGGCCAGGATCGATACCCGGTTTAGAGGGGATGGACTGTGTAAATAGAGGAGACAGATGCTGCCGATGAGGCCGCTCGCTCCACTGACGGCCGCCGACTGGTGCTGGAGCGTTTGATCAAGTCTGGCACGGGCGCCCGTCGACGGCTTCTGCCTTCGGCCCCCGTCAACAGACGCGGAGACTGAAATATTACACACGGAGATAAACCAGGACCACCCTGGATCCCGAGTCAGCGCCTTTTTCACCTCCACCCCGCTTTATTTCAATTAGCTCAAGTTAGCGCCGTCCTGATTTAGAATCCCACCCCAGCGTTTGTTCCGACCCCAGACTGTAAATAGAGAGGTGGAATTCCCTGTGTTGGGATATAAATATTTAGTTTGCGGTAAGATTTATATGTTTTTAACCACCTGTTTTACACTTTAGTGGGCCGCAGAAGCAGATAGCATCTCACTATCGAACAAAAACAGAAACATTACTCAGGCACATCTTCACAGCGTGCACACACAGGGAGTGTGTTGCTCATATTTCTGCTTATCTCACCTGTGTGACAGCTTAGAAAAACCTGTGTAAGTTGAATGCAACAGCCCAGTCGGCTGAACCCCAGGCTGGCCGCCCGTATTAATCAGGTGGCCCACTTCCCTTCCTGACACCAAGCAAATAGTCATAAATGCTCTTATCAGCTCTTCTAATAGTGTGGACATTCCCATCAGATTCATGGTGGCGTAAACGATTGCGCGTCATCGTTATCACGGCCAACCATCGCCTCTCCTCCACCAGCCTCCTCCATAACTGCGCCAGCTGGTGGCCTAATAAAATTCAAAGCGGTTTATCAGCAGCCGGGATCTCTCACTCTGTTTACTTACATTTACATATATTTATATGGATTTTGTTTTTCTGCAACAGCCAACGGGCATGATAAATGTATGGCCACGGCCCCTCGTGGGATGTGGGGATGCACCCCTCCAACACACACACACACACACACCGTCCCACACTGATATGTAGTCAGGCAACTTCCTGAGAACGTGCAGCCTCTCTTTTTTCGACAAGCTGCAACAAATAAAAACATTGCAATATTTTTTTGGTATCGATTTGAACACGTTTATAGCAGTAAAGTTGTTAAAGGTGCAGGCGTTTTAATAAAACAATCATAATGTGTGATATGTTTTATTTTACAGGGTAAACTTTTGGATCAAGTGTGACCAAAAACCTCCCTTTAATTTGGATCACTTAATTAATCAGTTAATGGTCTCAAGGTCTTTTCACAAACCTCTCCATTAATAAAGGCGGACATTCAATTAGCAGCCAAATCTCGATTGCTAATTTTGTCATAACACTTTCTCTGCTCTTTTCTTTTGGTTGGTTACGGTGGAGAATATGGTGCAGAGGAGACGGAGCCCTTTCATTAATCTAATTGTCATCGCTTTCAACCGGCCCGCTAATAAGTACAAATTAATATGATTAATCAATTTGACGACATAAACTCATTCAATTACAGTTTTTCAATGGGGAGTGGGGTGTGCTGGGGGGCGATAGGGAGGCGGGGGAGGTGGGCGGCCGAGGAGGGCGCCCAGCCGGGACCCGGCCCACCGAGTCCTGGTCAGGTCAGGCCATTAGTCATTGTGAGTGATAAATAAATGGGGATGAATGAAGGAGGAATGAAAACACACACACACACACACACACACACACAGGCTCCCCAGTAAAAGCAGTTTTGCTTCATAATAATTAATTGGATTGTTGTTTTTTGTTGGTTGTTTTCTATTTTTCTTTTTTTTTGCAGAAGTGCTTACCTGTGACTAGATTTTACTATTAAAAATTCAAGGGCACCTTTGTTTGTGTTCAGAAACTTCACAGGGCAGATAAACATATGCTGAAAACACAAAATTCCACCACCTATCACACATCTCTTATACCTAGATTAGTAATTTCCAAGACAAAATAGCTTTCAGAACATAGAAAATACATAGCTGATTCCTCCACCGGGTCGGAGGAGTGTTTACCTGCGGCGGCTGCAGGCTTTTATTTGTTATTTGTGCGGGGAGGAAGATGCTGGCGCAGCACTCTGAGTGATGCCCTTTAATGCACCCTATCTTATCAGCACAGCATCGCCTCCCATTCAAACCAGGGCCCTAATTGTGATGGTTTTCCAGTCTTAACATTGGGAAGAGTTTGTGTCTAATTTGTGAAGTGAGGTATTACAGAGGAGACGATTAGGCTGGAGTTCGATTGGCGTGTGGAGGCTTGGATGCTGACAGTCAGGAGAAGGCTTTCAAATGTCATACCAATTAATCTATCCAGCCATCAAACAATATTCTGGAAACAAAGTCAGGGGGGGCGATCAATCTGCATCACTTTTCTCCTCACCGGGTTATGGGAAAATTGATTTGTCAAACAAAGCATTTTGGAAGCAGTGCATGCTTGTTCGGGATCCATTAGCCTCCATTGAGCATTTTGTTTAACATAGGATTTTCATCACAGAGAAAATGCAGTGTCCTCAATACTGTGAGCTACAACTTTACGATTTCTGATTTCTTTGTTCTCGCCTGGAAAGCTTTAAAAAGTGCTGATGAAGATTGGCAAGGGGATCACTTCTAGTGCGTTTGAATATTTGGACCTGTGTTTTTGCCTTATATAAAATAATCCCATTAAATCTGGCAGGTTTCTTTAATGCAGACTGCATGAGGCATTAGCTCCCATATCTCAGATTATTGTCCATTGTGGGACCCTCCTGCTATCCAATCCGGCACGACTGCGTTAAGCTGTATCATGAATTCCCTGTGCAGTGTATTGTTCTGACTGTATCACATTGTGCCCGTCGTGCTGTTTTAGAGGGGAGAGCGCTTCCTCTATGGGATTTTCCCCAGTCCCATCCCCTGATAATGTGTCTCTCCCTAAAGGCGAGGCCTATGTGACCTTGTCTTATACATCGAGGGCGTCTTAAGCGAAAGAACGGAATCATGAATGGGCCATTTCCTCTTCTTTTAACACCCCTTTAATGTCATCAGTGAAATATGAAGTCATTAGCTGATATTAAAACACTGCTGACAAACTAATTAACGCAAGACATTAAACAAGACGGGCTTGATTAATCCGCTTTAACGATTCTTTTTAAGTGGTTCTGGTCAAAATTAATACAGATTTACTGGTGATCTTAAGAAAAAATACCATTATGTGTATCAGACATCAAGGGCAGCCTAAAGTCAGTGGTCTTTTATATCTAAACTGAATACTTTTACACCCAGCAAACTGCTTTTAAACCATTTAAACAAAAACAATTGGTCCTAAACTACTTTTGAAATATGTGTTTTAGACCAATCATGTATTTATTTCTTATTCAAAAGGACGGTTTTTAAATTTTAAGTAAATAAATCTATGAATAAAGCTACTTTTATTATTTTTATCCTGCAATTGTTGTTATTATTATTATTATTATTATTATTATTATTATTATCATCATTATTATTATTATTATTATTATTATTATTATTATTATTATTATTGTTGTTGTTGTAATGTTAGTCTTTTCCTTTCTAGTTTTCGTTTGTCGTTACAGAAATATTTACTGTAAATGTCGCCCTCTTGTGGCACAAAATAAGCAAACCACTCTCCCGCTGGATATTTTTTTATAAATAGGATATTAAATCGTTTAGAAACTCAAAGATATACAGCTTTATTTCATAGTGAGAAAATATCTTCGCAGTTAAAAAAAAACAAACTTTTATGTGTCACAATTGGTAAAATGTTGTTGAATGTTCGTTTTATTGTTTCTTGTTTATTTAAAGTTATTCATTGTGTATTTAACACGTTAATACTAAGTTAGTGTTTAAAAAAAAACTAACACAATAAAGTTTATTGTTTGCTTTGTAGGTGTTTTATCTGCTTGTTTTTTTAAACATTATCTCCATAAATCGCCTGGCCGGGTTTGAGCGAAACCGGAAGCTGTCGCTGGGATGTGACGTGAGTTCACGTCATCGCTATGCGCCACACCAATGGACTTCCGCTGTAGCATCCGTTGTATAATGTATCCTATTTTAAGCATTCGTCAAAACGTTATTCTGTGCAGCTTCTTTCTCTAACGGCGCCTCATATATTACGTACAGTTGCTGCGACGTTGGTTACAATGTTTTTTTCTACTGTGCTCTGGCCAAATTAGTGTATAAAAATGTAACGCTTGTCATCCACTGCTTACAGTCGGTTTAGCTTTTATAGCTGTGTGCGGGCACGGCTTCTTTGTGCGCCACGACTCTTTTTTAAAGGATGTACCCCTCCTGGGGAAATTTCGGAGGACAATTTTCTCAAAATTATGGAGGTCCTGGACCCAGAAAGCTGCCTGGGGCGCAGCCAGTGAGCAGAGTTCCGGGTTCGGCGGCTTCGAGGCTCCGTCCAGCGGCTCCCTGTTCTCCAGCTTGCAGGAGCAACATCTTCAGCAGATGCAGCAGCTGCAGATGATGCATCAGAAACAGCTCCAGTCGGTTTTGCACCACAGTAACCACGCTAGTCCTTTTGGTACCCCAGCCTCTGCTGGGTTTCCAGGGCCTTCGTGGAATTCGGAAGGAGCAGGACAGGCTAGCTATAAAAAAGACGAGCCCGCGGCCCCTTCCTCAGGCCAGCGACAGCCTCCTCCTCCTCAGCCAAATGAGCTCCAACCTGGCCCCCCTCCTCCTCCAGACACAAAGTTGTTGAAATCGCCGGATAACAACTGTCATCAAAATGAATCCACCATAAGCAAGTTGTCCACGACGGGAGATGACAAAAGTTTACCACTGCAGGTA
Organism: Tetraodon nigroviridis; assembly: GCA_000180735.1. Classification (NCBI taxonomy): domain Eukaryota; kingdom Metazoa; phylum Chordata; class Actinopteri; order Tetraodontiformes; family Tetraodontidae; genus Tetraodon; species Tetraodon nigroviridis. The sequence goes on from CAAE01015003.1 coordinate 985,614, forward strand.
TCACATGTGCCATTGTTATTATCCTTAAGTATATAAGTATTAGGTGTTCAAAAGGTTTGTGCTTAAAAACATTGCTGCAACATAGAATATCTAACTGAAAGGAAGCCTTCGTCGTCATCATTTAGGTCAAACACGGAACAGATACATTTAGATATCTTCTTCTATGAATCCAGAAAAAAGGGTATTGAGTGAAAGACTCTTTCATTCTTTCTTCTAGGAGCAACAAAATCTTTGGTACAAAAGGCATCTTGAGAATCTGCAAAAGTTAAAGCAAGACAAAGTCAACCAGAACCAGAAGGAGGCTGACGGTTCGGTGCCACTCTCCACACTTGTGGAGCCGGTTTCTGCTGCTCCTCCTCTTCCTCAGCCAGAGCCCACTAAAGGAAAACCTCCTCCACCTCCTCCGAAGGAAGTAGCCCCCTGCACCACCCCTGCCTCCCGAGGAGGCAAAGGTAATCAAGTTTAATGAAAATGTTATTTGCAGTCACCTAAAATTGAATTTTGTGCTAACAAGGGTGTTGCAGAGACAAACAGATGTTCCTAAATGTGTATACGATGTTGCAAGAAATCGACTGAGCTTCTTAGAATTATTAATTTATTGTCTAAGCCATCATTCTAATGGGACTAAAGTTGGTTTCTGGCGTATAAAGTTTTAAATTGAGACTTGGAAGGACCAGGACATTGATTTTGTCGTTGTCATGAATTTACAGAGAGAAAATTTAGAAAAAACAACAGATGCAGTAAGTGTCAATGTTTGTCCAGTCTCCTATCGTCATGCCCTTCATTCGTTTTATTTGTTATGTTGTTGGTGTGTTCACGTGTGTGTGACTACGTTGGTGCTAGAAACAGAAACACTGCCTGGTTTGTTGTCATGAATACTTTATCACAGCGATCAACATCTGTTACCTGTTTAGTCTTTGGGTTAAATTACAGTTAAACAGCTAAAGTCGCTCACTCCCAGTAGTACCTTTGCTCCATTGACAGCATACACTGTATTTGATTGAGGATATACTGTATTTGGCGTCAGTCCTGCTTGTATTTTCACAGTCCGAGGTCCCACCAGACCCAGCAGAAGCTGCACGTCTCCAGCAGTTGCAGGCCGCTGCAGCACAATGGCAGCAGGTGCAGCAGCAGAGGGCGAACATGCAGTACCAGGCTCTGATGCAACACCACGAAAAGCTCCAGCAACTCTTAGAACAGTACCAACAGCTGATCCAACAACCTTTTAATCCACAGGTCGGTAGACCTTTTTTTAGCCAGCAGTAGTTTGCTGCCCCGGCTTCAACTGTAATCATTATTCATTCAAGTTTGTATGTATTTTCTTTCATTGCAGTCGATGTCCTCTGAAATGCAGTTGAGGCACTATGAGAAGCAGCAGCAGCAGTTCACTGCTTTATTCCAACAGTGGAATTGCTCCTTTGCTCTCTGGCACGAGCAGTTCCAGACTTATCAGCACAAAGACCAGCTGCAAGACTATGAGCTCCAGTGGAAGCAGTGGCAGGAGCAGATGAACGCCACTAATGCACACATCCAGGAACGGGTGGCCACTCTCACTGCCATGGTGCCTTTTGCTTCCAGCCAGTATGGTGGTGGGATGATGGGACAGTACGGTCAGTTCCAGGGACAAGATTTGCACATGCAGCAGCCGCCAGTAAGGCCGGAAATGCAGCCGCCACCTGCTGCCATGGCTCCCAGACCTCAAGGTCCACGGCCAAATGTTGGTTTTGGGCAACACTTGGAATCGCCCGCTGCACCACCTGTGAGAGGAGGTGGGCCTAGAGCCCAGGGTCCTCCAAGCTTCCAGCCACCGAGCTTCAGTAATGTTAGAGCTGTACGGTAAGTAGAAAAATGTGTGTTCCTGTTGGTTTATGTCCAGATGTTTTAAAAAATCTACGTCTTTGGAGTGATTCTTATGTAATTTTTACTGTCCTTCTTACCGTAGTGGAAACAACCCCAGGTTTGACCAGCCGCAGCAAGGATTCGAGGGTCCTCCAAGACTTGACCTGCCACCGCAGCGCTTTGATGGCCTGCCGAGGTTTGACCAACCCCAGCAGCACTTCAACGCCCCACATCGATTTGAGCAGCCGCAACATCGTTTTGATGGGCCTGCCAGGTTTGACCAGCCGAGGCCACGCCTCGACGGCCCTGCGAGATTCGAGCATCCAAGACAGCGTTTTGATCAACCACGATTCGGTCAACAGGCCAGGTTTGAACAGCCCCCGAGGCACCCCGCCCCCCATCGGTTTGAACACCCAGTTGTGCCCCAGCAAAATCAACAGCAAACTCCACAAGACTCTAAACCGGCTCCGAAACCGCCCGAGTGTGTGGATTCTAAGACAACTGGAAAGTCTCCTGGTGACCTGTTGTCGGACCAAGCAAAGGTGGAGCCAGAGCCAGACAGTAAGGTCAAAGTTGAGGACATGACGGATGATAACCTGTTAGGAAGCGATGGCTTCTTTGTTCAAAGCGACCCTATTCCACAGACGTTACAGACGGACACAAAGCCCAAAGACCCTAACAAAAGTTTTGTTGTGAACAGTAGCGTAAAACCCAAACTTCCAGAATCCAAGCCCGCTGTGGCGGCTCCTCCTGAAGTCACAGCGGCTCCCGGGATTCCTCTGCGGCAGGAGGAGGTGTTGATGAACAACGACAAACCCCCGCTGGCATCGACACGGCCACCGCCCTCAGAACAAGAGGCATCCCTACCAGATCTACCACCGCACGCGGCAGGAAGGGGGCGGGGCCAGCCGCCAGGGCGAGGGCAGGGACGAGGTCGTGGGCAGGTGGCCTACGGAGAGTTCAGAGGACCCAAACACCCGGCCCCCGGGGAGAACATGGGCAAGCCATATGAATATATGCCACCTAAAGAAGACCCGCAGATGTCAGAAGAACAGGACGACTACAGTTGGCAGGATCCTCCCCATGAGGAGTATGATGCAGAGTCTGAAATGCCCCCCGAGGAGCTATGGATGCCTGAAGAACATTACTTCCCACCAGAGGAAGAGTATTATGAAGAAGAACCAATAGGGTCGCACGCTCGGGGCAGAGGAGGGCCGCCCATGATGAGGGGAGGACCTCCTATGGGCAGAGGTGGTCCTCCAATGTCGAGGGGTGGTCCGCCCATGCGCCGAGGGGCACCTCCCTTTGGTCGAGGGGGTCCACCTATGTTAAGGGGGGGCCCACCCATGGGAAGAGGAGGTCCACCCATGGGAAGAGGGGGTCCACCTATGGGAAGAGGGGGCCCACCCATGGGAAGAGGGGGTCCACCTATGGCACGCGGAGGACCCCCCATGGCGCGTGGAGGACCCCCCATGGCACGAGGAGGTCCACCCATGGGAAGAGGAGGACCCCCACTCATTGGACGTGGAGGACCACGTCCCCTGGGAAGAGGACAGCCAATGGAGGGACACTGGGGAGAAAATGACTCCTTTGAGTTCCAGGAGGACATGGACCCTTACTGGGGGGAATGGGGACCTCCGGTGCGAGGCATGAGACCCCCATTTCCACCCGGTCGGGGTCGCCCCCCTCGTGGTCATCCCGGCTTTATGCACCAAGGGAGGGGGCGCCCCCCTCACCCGGCACGTGGAGCCATGGAACGTGAATCAGTGGGGCATGAAGCTGACGCAGAAGATCCTGAGATGGATTCAACAAGGCACTTTGGGTTCCATGAACACGACTCCCACAGGTCATCCAACGCACTCCGACGGGAGAGGTAGGCACCGCATCCCAGCCCCGCCCCATGAAATGATCAATTCTATGGAGAAGCCGCTGTATGATGAGGAGGGCGATTTGGGCTGGCAGCATGGCAGAGGCCGTCCCATGGCTCCACACGACATCGGTGACTCAGGAGGGATGAGGAGGAGGCCCATGGGCAGAGGAGTGGCGAGAGGCATGAGACGGCCAGGTCCGGCACCAGAAGGATACGACGAAGGATATAAGGAGGGTTATTACACCGATTATGGTCACGGCAAAGATGATTATCATCACTGGCAGCCAAAACAGGACTATCCACCAGAAGACTACAGGGACGATGCCAAGCACCATGAGTCTGAATGGGACAGAGAGCCTCCTTCCACCAGAGACTACCCGCCTCGCGGGCCACCGTCAGAGCCCTACAGGGATGGACCTTGGAGGGAGGAAAACGTAAGAGATTATGCACATGGTGAGCCTGACAGGAGTAGAGGAGAACTGAGAATCCGCGAGTACCGCGCCGAGCAGCCATATCCACCACGCCTCCCGGAATGGGACAGGTCTTCCCGAATCCCTCCTCCAGCAGAGAGAGGGTATCCGGCTGATTATGAGGAGCACAGAGCACGCTACGGGGAGGACAGGGAAGAGCCTCCCTTGGACAAAATACCTCCCACGCTACCTGTGACAAGCCTGCCTGGAAACACGGCTGATTCTGCTGCGGTGATAAGTGACACGCAGGTGCTCGCCCTGTCCCAGCATCAGCACGAAATTATTTTAAAAGCTGCCCAAGAACTTAAACTTATCAGGTACTGTCACAGTTTCCTTCACTATTTATTCATTTATTATTGCCTTCTAGATTTTTGGATGTTTGGTTTCTCTGGCTCTAGACGTCTTTAGCTTTTACTTACATTTTTTTGGCGCTGCAGAGAAATGAAGGAGGGCAAGACGCTTGCTCCTGAACCTCAGCGCCCATCAGCTGACATCCTAACTAAACAGCTCCCTGCTGGTCTTCTCGGCTTGGAAATTCCACCAGATGTCAGAGACGTCTTGAAGGTGGGAGAGGGTAAAGTTTTATACGTGCAACCCTTACACCTGTTTGTCAAACCACCCTGACTCGATCGCCCTCAGGGAATGTCTGCTTCTGCCCACACCACCACCACTGCCGAGGCTGCGAAGCCCATCACTACAGATTACCAGCCGCCTATTTCTGCGTCATCCATATCGACGCTGATGCCAAAAACGGTGGATTATGGGCACGGCCATGGTATGGATAACACGCAAACATTTACGGTGGGTTGTTCAAACTCTGCTGATGGTATCACTCAATGTTTCAGAGCCCGGAGCCACTGTTGAGCGGATCTCTTACGGTGAGAGGATAATTCTGAGGCCAGACCCAGCGTCCATGGACAGGGGCTACGAAAAGGGTTCGTTTCACTTGTTTAAACACTTTTCTTTTAGCTGAATAAGGATTTTATTTTCATTTAAACCCAAATGACACCGCCTTTCTTCGCATAGAACCTCTCGGCCTAAGAGATCCTTACAGCCGGGAGCCTTATTACGAGAGACGTCCGGACCCTTACTTGGACCGCCGAGAGTACAGCAGAGAGAGGGAGCTGTACCGGGAGAAGCTCCCTCCTGAATATGAAAGGGAGAGATTTGAGAGGGATCGCTACCAAAGAGACAACAGGTACCATGTTTCTTGGTGCTTTTCACATCACTCTCCTGTATTTAGGCACACAGAGGCTGTCAGAATATGTCATGCTTTGTTCGATTTGTCTATTTCTAATCCAAGCATACAGTCCGTGGTTGAAGAAAGGTACCGTTACCTTGTGAACAGTCCTGTGTGTGTGTGTGTGTGTGTGTGTTAGTCAAAGGCAAGTAGCTCCACTGGCAAAACAAAGCTTTGCACAATGTTGCTCTCATCATTGATGTAGATCGCCACTGGGAACGTCCTTACGCCCGGGATACAGGGATCGAGAGCGGGACCTCAGGGAGCGGGAGCGAAGCAGCAGCCACGACCGGGATGAACATTTTGGAAGACCTGGATACGACAGACCTCCATTCGAGCGCATCGTACCTGAGCGCTACGGCCACAGCACGCCACCTTACGGTATGTTTGCTGCAATTATGTACCTCAGAAAACTTGAATTATTTAGGATGCAAATAAAATGCCTAATATTTTACTAAAACATTTGCTGCGAGGCTGATTGGCCAATTCAGGATCTGTTGATTACAAATTTTCTTTGTAGTTTTCAAAAGAATATTTACATTTTCAAATATGTCACAGTGGACAGAAGAAGTTACCCAGAGGACCGAGGGCCTCCTCCTCCTCCTCCTGTGGCACCCCACCCACCTCCACCTCAGCCGCCCCCACGATTGGAGAAGAAGCCAGAAATCAAGAACATCGAGGATATCCTGAAGCCCCCAGGCAGATCATCTCGCCCGGAAAGGGTACACGTTACTGACTCGACCTGTCCTGACCTTCAGTTTTGATGAGGGTGCAGAGAAAATGCACATTACCCGGCTGATATATGTTATTTTCATTTCATGTCTGTACAGATTGTGATCATCATGAGAGGACTTCCAGGGAGTGGAAAAAGCCACGTTGCAAAGCTCATCCGCGTGAGTGCAACCATATCCGATTGTCATTTTATGGATTTAGTGTCTTAGTGTTTAATGCTGCGTTCCCACTCCAGTAAAGCTTATGTAAACGATTAAACACCTGCTCCTCGGTTTCATATCATATTTTAAGGATAAGGAGGTGGAATGTGGCGGCACACCCCCCAGAGTTCTCGTTTTGGACGACTATTTCATGACAGAGGTTGAGAAAGTTGAGAAAGATCCAGACACAGGGAGGAAGGTCAAAACCAAGGTGAGTGCAAACATAAACAGCAGCAGTGACTGGAATATTTTCCTCTGGATTATAAATCCTACTGTTTCGTGCTCAACCTCTTACAGGTCCTAGAATTTGAGTATGAGCCAGAAATGGAGGACACCTACCGCAACAGCATGCTTAAAACTTTCAAGAAAACCCTGGACGACGGCTTTTTTCCCTTTATCATTTTGGACTCCGTTAACGACAAAGTTAAACATTTTGATCAGTTCTGGAGCGCTGCCAAAACCAAAGGGTTCGAGGTGAGGCCTGCTGGGCGGTTAGCTCGCAGGTTCTTTTCTTTCTCTTACATCAGAGCCGTCTGAAGTTTGTCATTTTGTCGTTTCTAGGTCTATGTGGCAGAAATTACCGCCGACACTCAGACCTGTGCTAAGAGGAATGTGCATGGGCGCTTACTAAAGGACATAATGAAGGTCTGTCTATGTTAATGCAGCTTAAACCTTGAAGAGCAACTGTTTCGACATGCTGAACACTTTAAAATGGCGACTGTTGATTTTTCCGCTGTCTGCGCATGTGCAACTGGTTTCTAAATGGACGCTCTGCCCGCAGATGTCCACCAGCTGGGAGCCTTCACCTCGTCACATGATGCGTTTGGACGTCCGGTCCCTGCTTCAGGATGCAGCTATAGAGGAGGTCTGGGCCTCGACCAGAACAGTCGCAGTCGAGTGATGCCAACCTTCATCAGCGTGACCCCTGAACTGTTGTTCACGTCTGCAGGTGGAAATGGAAGACTTCAATCCCGATGAAGAGCCCAAGGAGCAAAAAGAAGAGGAAGAAGAGGGTGATCTGGTAGGACACTGACAGATTACATTTGTTTGTTGCGTTTGAAAAAAAATTGTTTCATTTATAGTTTAATACACAAGTTAGTTTTACAGTTTGGATTTCAGTGATGACAACAAAGTCTCTCAGAGAGACTTGACTTCATCACACACACACACACACACGCACACACTTAGACTCTCTCACACTTCCTTGTACTTCTGTCTTTGTGGAGACATCCATAGACACAGTGTCTTACCCAGCCCCTTGTCCTATCCTTCACCATCCCAGTAATGTTGTAATATCTGCAGTAGATGAAATACAAGTCAGGGCTGGCATTAAAGAGATAAACATCCACCCATGGTGCCGTGTCATATTTAGACCAGTGGGAACTGGCTGGTCCCACAGACCGTCTGACTACAGCCGTGTCCTGATCATCTGTTGGCCGTGTGCTCTGAGACTTTCCCTATCTGTGCACCACAACCCAGCAAACGTAACGAGGAGTACTCAGTTCATGTTAGCAATACTTGATGATTTGCAATACAAATGATCAGTCCAACATATTTTTGTACGCTTTATTTATCTGATGTCACTGTTAAGTAACTCTAATCTCTATTTTGGTAGTACAGTTTTACCAGAGTATTAAAGTCATGAACAGATTAGAGTTCGTATGTACATTTAGTTAACATATTTTAGAATAGAATAGTGTTTTATTTATCCCACAATAGTTCTGTTCCAGTAGCATACCTTAAAAAAATATAAATAGAAATATTAGAGGTATTTACAAGGAAAAAGATAGAAAAATAGAATAGGATCAAAATTAGAAGAAAATAGGATGTGACAAAATGTACATGAGTAGATTTGATGACAAGGATGCTGCATTAAACAGCAGCAGTGGTGGTGTGTGTGTGTGTGTGTGTCTGACACATACACACCATTATCTGGAAAATCTGGAATAAATAATGTACATAGATTGAAACTGTCTTTCTTGTGAATGGCACAGGAATAACCACCTTAGTGTAAAGAATAATTTGAGCAGGGAAATGAATTAAAGAAAAAAAGAGCATGCTCACGGCATGTGTCAACAGTCTAAATTAGTATGGAGAAGCATTTATGATCACTGACTGTGTTTTCATGGTGGGTGCCAGTGTGTGTGCTGGTTCCACTCAGCTGAAAACACCGAGGTGTTTAGGTGACGTTTTTAACTGTAGGAAACTCTAGTTCGACCTCAACAACAATGGCCACATGCAGTTCTGTGGATATGACACTATGATTCAACAATACTCCGACAATATTTCACACACGATTGTGTTTTACTAAGGTCTGCGTGGCTGTGTTTGTGGAGGAGAGTGATGTGTCGGGAGCAGAGGATGAAATGAGCAGCAT